>CANUEX010221843.1:0-161991 GCA_948099535.1 Jatropha multifida | reverse complement strand
GAGTTAGACTATTTAAATTCGGTTTTCGATTCGGTTCGCGGCATAAAATATTATTTTTGGCCAATTCTCATTGGTGAAAATTTACAATTAAATTTTAAATAAAAATTCTTTTGAAAATAAATTAACGGGTTATTTCATTATCAATTTAAATTTCAAAAATAACCATAAAAATACTATTATTTAATTAAATTTAATTTTGATGGATAAAAAAAATTCAAGTCAATAATTAAAAATTACAAAGTAAATCATGATAGGATCTAATATTTATCGGTTAATGAATTTATTCAAATATTTTGTTTCTCTATTTTCAGTTAATGAATTTATTCAAATATTTTGTTTCTTTATTTTTTAAGTTAATTTAAAATAAATAAATAAATTAAGTAATGAAAAAAAATTACATAAAAAGATGTTTTATCCTCTGCAAATAAACCCACAATTTTTCCTATAACTTTAAAAAGAAGCGTGTACTTTTTTTTCTTTTTTATTTTATATATTTAAAAATTAATTTTTAAAATTATATTTAATCAAATAATAAAATATAATTTTTTTTTGTCCTAACCACAGATATCCCAAATTCATTGGGTAAAACTAAATTTTATTCGCACTAAGTCAACCTAATAAAGAATAAAGTACTTTTACAGAGTATTTATTTCATACATGAAAATTAAATCAACCTCACTTAAAGGAAAAAAGTGTCGAACTGCTCATCAAAATATTTATTTGTATAAAATGTAAATTTCAAATTATTTACTACTAAAACTATTTTAGAATATTTTAACTTTTATTAAGAGTGATATTATAAATCTCATTATTCTTTCTATTTTCATATTTATATATAGCATAGAAAAAAAAAATTACTGGATGGATTGAATTTTTATTTTCAAAATTTATTACCATCCATAAATTAAATCGAGGGTTTTAATCACTCCAGTCAGCTTCGGTGTGGCCATCCCAGCCTATGAATTAATGGTTGGTGCCCAATCACATTACAATGCACAGAGGCACGTGCCAGTTCACCACTAAACGGAGGCAGTCAGGGTGCCGCTCAGATGAGTGGCGCTTTCCACGCTGGCTGAAGCCTCATCAGAAATTTAAAACGTGCGTTTAGGGCCTAAGGAGGGTCTCGATTCGGAGCTTCTGGATCCTCGGGGGCCCGCAAAAGGAAAGATTGAAAGAAGTAAAGCGAAAACCCTAATTAAAAGTCTTAAATCTTAAACCCCCGATCACCTTCACTGGCTCCTCCTCTCTCGCAATCGAATTATCAGGACAAGAAAAATGGTGTGGTTTCAGTGTGAAGATTGCGGAGAGAATTTGAAGAAGCCTAAGTTACCTAATCACTTCAGAATTTGCTCAGCTTCTAAGGTTTTTTTTTTTTTGGTTTAATTTGATTTTAACCCGAGACAATTATTGCTCTATTTGATCCATTATGTAAAGCTCGGTCCAATGTTGTAATGGTGTAGCTATCATGTATCGATTGCGGAGAGATGTTCGGGCAGGAAAGTATTCAGGGCCATACTCAGTGCATTACTGAGGCGGTTCGTATCTCATTTCTTTTTCTGTGGCTTGTCTTTTTTTTTTTTTTATATCTGATCATATTCAGTTTTAATTATTTGCTTTCTCTTTTTTATTTTTTATGTGTTAACTTTCTGCTCAGGAAAAATATGGTCCGAAAGGTCAAGGGAGAGCTCCAAACGGTGCCACTCCTAAGACCAACAAGAACTTAAAGCAGCAACCCGATGTTGATATAAATGTCGGGTTATCTGAACGCCCTCCATGGTTTTGTAGGTGTGTTTAATTTTTTTTACTTTCACATTTTCAATTTCCATTATGTAGGCTTGCTTATTTATTCTTCAAATGATACGTGCCACTAAGTTCTGAATCACTGCATTACTTTCCGTTTCCTTCCCGCATCGAGATCAATTACAGTGTTGCTTAACATATGCATATGTTGAGAACATTAAATTATGAGCTTTTCTGTATTTGAAATAGTTGGAAATAGCTTCTTGTCGAGAACGTTTTATTTCAAGACAAGTGAATACAGCTAAATGATAATAGTTCCAATTTCTTTCCAGTTGGAGAATGTAATGTAAACAAGTCTCTAATATATAAAATAAAAAAACTAAATCTTCATGCTTGAGCTTTTTCGCTTGGGAAAATGTTTCTCAATGGACTGGCAACTTTACGCAGAGCCTATGCACTCAGTTTTTACAAATATGTAGGTTTTTCTTAGGTCCAGTTATAGCTTCTTGGCTCATGTATTGTGATGTAGGCTCTTGTGAGTAGTTGCATTTTGTCATACCTTTTGACTGTTCTGGTTGAAATTTCTCTATCTATGGTAAAAGAGATGGGTTGAATTGAGAATGTATTTACAGTCTCTGCAATACGAACGCTACCAGTAAGCAGACTTTGCTTCTTCATGCTGACGGAAAGAAGCACCGGGCAAAGGCTCGTTCTATTCATGCTGCCAAGCAACAACAAACTAAAGAGACAGAAGAATCTACTCAAGATAAACCTTCCACTGTTCAGATTACTACAAATGGTGAATTGCAAGATAACAAACATGTCGAGGAACAAAATGTGCTAGATGTGCCTAAAGCTGATAAAGTGCACAATGACGCAGGAACGGAGAGTGGAAAACCGTCGAAAAAGAAAAGAAAACTTGATGAATCTAGGTGTGATGGCATGGGGCAAGAGAATAGGGGTGATACTACACATGGAATAGGCAACAGTGCGGTTCAAGCTGAAAGAACCAAAGCAGAGGAAATGGAGAGTCAGTTGAAGAACGCTAAACAGAATGGGCTCAAAGATGATAAGGTGGTAGAATCTGGCTCTATCAAAGAAGATACCAAAAAGAAGATAAAGTTGAAGAAATTGATCAAGTCAGCCTTGATATCGGTAAGCCTCGTTGATAATATTTGTTATTTACATTGCCTTTCAATTCTATTTGAATGTGCTATGAATAGGCATCTTGATTAAATACATACTTTGACTGTTGAGATAAGCTTGATAGCATGAACACCGAGTCCACAGAGAGGGTACAAAAGAAGGAAGCCCTTTTATGACATTGAATTGACTTACATTGTCCCGTTTTATGGTAACTTCCATTTCTTGACATTTATTATGTATCATATGTTGTTGCATGCAAACTTAGAATCCAGATGGGGTTTTGAAGATGAAGAAACTGAAAAAACTTGTTCTGAAGTCTCTCCAGGAATCTGACATAACAGAGGATGAAAGCCAATTCAGTGAAATGCTTGAGCAAAAGGTCAGGACTTCAAGGACTACATAGTTTTTCATGTTTAAATATTTTATTTTTTATTTATTTTTTCTGTTTCATTGTCTTTGAGGATGAATGCTAAGTTGCTAACTGCTTGCGGCAATATCTGAGAATTCGTGAATTCTCTATCAACTACTACTAATTTATTATTCTTTATTTTTGTTTCTTGGTGTTGTGTACAGATCAATTCAAGTTCCAGATTCAGAGTTGATAAGCAATATGTCCATCTGGTGGCTAAAGATTAAAGCTGAGCTTTTTGATTGTCTAGATGAGAATTTGCTAATAGTAACTACATCAATTTTCAGAGTTGAAAGTTAAGCTTGTCTTTGCCTTTGTTTCGTAACAGCAGTTTGGGGGACCTGTTGGAGATTGTGCCATTACGCAGTGTTGTCTCATTCTTGTATGACATTAGATTGTTATTGATAGAAAATTTTTTAAGGACCGTCGCCATTGTATTCTTTTACTTTTTCTTACAGTTGGATTTCTTTTTCTTTTTTTTTTTTTTAGTAAACGACATTATATGCCTCCGAATTTCAGAGCCAGATCTATACATGTTTTTTCTTTTTTAATGAACATAGAGCTGTTAAATGATTACATTGGATGCTTAGACAACCGTAGTTCTTTTGCCTCTACGGAATCGATTTCCCTGGAGAGGTTAAAACCGTTGAAACGAACGAGGGAGTGCCTTGCCAATTCAATTTTGAATACTGGCTCCAACGAGACTTGGAAGATATGACCGAATTCACGCCACAGAACCAGTGAAATAACATTTTACATAAAAGATAAATACATTCCATAATTGTTGACAAAGCCTGATAAATGACCGCATGGAATTTCCTCACCTATAAACAAAGCCTCAAACAAGAATGCTATATTAATTAACACTTGTGTTACATCTGCTAATTAACAATGTTCTCCATTATCACAGGACCATAGGTACTCAAAAGCTATGGGAAAGAAGTTTCAAGTTTTTGTATATGTTTCTGAATTGTAGGGTATATCCAGTTGTTGAGGAACAATCTTGTAATAAGATTTTCCCCGTGCTCTTCCGCTAGAACTTTCTTATCTACATCGCATGGGGAATTTCTTCCAACTGAATGTCTTGTTTTGACATACACTTGTTAAGAGCAAACTTGCAAGTCAAGTGCCAGGCTAAAAGAGCATACAATAAGCTACTATAACCAGCAAGACAACAGAACATGTCATCGCCTGTAATAGGAATTGCAATCAAATTTCAGTGTTGAATATAGTACAGGTTGAATGTTTGTTCTTTAAGATTGGAGAAGAGTACTGAAAATGCATTTATCAAACATCATGATTAATATTTTTCACTAATGAACGAGATGGAAGGAACTTACGGCAATGGCAGCTGCAGCCAGGCCTGCTCTCTCCCTAGGATCCTTTCGGTAATAATTTCCAAAGTAAAGAATTGTGGCATAATACCACATCAATGGGAACACAAATCCTAAAAGAAAACTGATAAAAAAGAGAGAATAATTAGAATATGTGGAACATTATGAAAGGAAGTAGTAGTTTGAGAAATGCTCACGAAAACCATCCTACACCACAGCCAAAGCATGGAAGTGGTTTGTCATAAATCCCAACTTGTAATTCCTCAGGATCTCTAAGAAGTGTATACTTGCCCTTTTCACGGTCCGCAGCATCTAGGGCTTGCCCTGTGATTATAGTGGTTTTCAGCTTTTTGGACAAACACTTAATACATGCGGCAAAGTTTATATATCTAACCTAAAATAATTCTACATGACAAAAAATATGAGCGGAATTATGTCATGTGATGTGACAGTAAATAAAACAGAAATGTCACTCTGATAGCAATATATAAACATCGACAACAATGACGTAAATGAGCACAAAACGGTCCAATATAAAGGTAATTAACAATGAAAGCAAGCATGATTAGACCATAAATCTCTTCGTGAGCAGGCTAATTGCTGAATAGGATCCTAACCTTTAGATGCTGAATAGTATCGTGCAGATGGCCGGAGAAGATCTATGTGCTTATCAGAGGCTGATTTCACCATCTCAAGCCCATTTCTTAAAATCTCTTTGTCCTCAATAGCAACATCTACAACACAAAGTTGGATTCAATTTATGTTGAAATATCTGAGTGAATGTTAACATGTTAACTAGATATTCTCTATGGTATTTTGCAATAATCAATTCTCATAGAAGCAATAAAAGATGAAATGTATCCTCAGTCGATGCTAGGTCTACAAATTCTCACAAATTCTTGTTTCACAACGTATGAACGTATCATAAACATTCTTTAAACAAACAACAGTCAAATATCAGAAGAAAACATGTATATGGTTCCACAAACATATTTCAGACTGCATTGCCATTCATTGCTATCTACTTTTCAACCACATTTAGATTCATATAGATGGTTTGGTTCATAACAGTTCATGCAAACAAAAATTCAAATTTTTGCAGGGGACAAATTAAAAATGACGATAATCAAATGTAAATGAAAATTCCCTAATTCAAGAAGTGAGAAAATAAATCAAGAAAGGTACTGTACTTTGATCCATTTGTGCTTGACAAGGCAGGCCTTTTCAGCAGTTCTTACTTGGCAACTATTTATTGTTCCTTAAAACATTAATACCTGCTTCAGAAATTAAAGTTAACCGTTAATATTAATTAACTAAAGTAACATCAAATTTCCATACCACACCTGTCAATAATGCTTTCATCAAGCAAACGGATGCAAGTATGATAATCTGTGATTGGATTAAATGAATGGAAGCTCAAAATGTCAACACCAATAGAATGGACAAAAAGAAAATTTAAACAACTGTGATAGAAAGAATCTGTCCAATTTCTTGATAAGGAAAGCTATTCCTATCACATTATAACATTCATAAAAATAAAATTCTCCATGTCCAAAACAAAATAAAATCTTTTCACAGATAACAGGTGCAATAAATTTCCAATCTAACAATAAGTTCTAGCTGCATATTTTCAAAGAAACTGCAGAAAAATTCTAACCCAATTCGAAAAACTCAACAATCGATCAAAGATAATAATATGAAACAATACGCAAAGTTTCAGCGCCGAGAAAATACCAAACGTCAAAAAATGACAGAAACATTGAATTAATTCCCATAAATAAATAAACAAATATATAACAGAAAAGAAAAGGGTTCTTACCTGTGAAAAACAGAGACTGGATCATGAACGTTCTGGGATGGTTTTCCGTTCAGATCAAAGAGGAGATACAAAAGAGAGGCTATTTGTAGCGTAGAAGAAGCACAAGGAGAAGAGTTTTACGCGACAAGTAAAGGTCTTGTTTGGGTATTAATCCACTAGACGCTGCGCGAAATTGACTCCTCTTGGGTCCCTTCCTCTTTTCTTCTTGCGATGTAAAGGAAACGATTTTTGTTTTAATTATGGTTTTTTTAAATTATAAATTAACATCTACTATTAAATTAATCAAATAAATAATTATGGATTGTTTAAAATTATCTGTAGAGGAGCGGTTGGTATTCTGAAAATAATGAACTCTGATTGGGTGATACGAATAAAGACCATACGCCCTTACTTGATCTGTTGTGTGGTCTACAAAGTTAAGGATTCATATTGGTCAACAGTGCTTTGTGGTTGAGAAATCATTCTCTCCCTCCTTTTTTTTTTTCTTATTTAAATGTATTATAAAAAATAATTGCCGACTAGTAGTCGACTAGTCGTAGCCGGCATCGTGTAAAATAGTAATGAGGCCCAAGCCATAATTACATGTAACCGAAGAACATAAACAAGCCCACCAGTCCAAGCCCGTTATTGTCCTCTACGTCTTTCTCCGTCATTATATAGCAGCAGCGACCGCCACTGTCCACTTCAATCAGGAACAGCCACGTTTGGTTGTTTTGTTTAGTAGACTTAATGCATTACTCTAGACTATACTGAAAAAGGACACCTTCTCTTTTATTCTTTCTTCTTCTTCGGACTTTTTCGGTTCTCTCGTGCATTTTTGTGTTCTTTCTTTCTGGGGGAAATTCAAGAATCAAGATTATGGGTGATCAAATGGTTCTAGACAACCGCCATGAAGGTAGCAGGGATCAAGGTTCTGTTTTAGACATATACCCTCTCAGTAGCTACTATTTTGGTTCAAAAGACCCTCTTTCTTTCAAGAACGAGACTTTGGCAGACCGCGTACAAAGGATGAAATCTAAGTACTATATCTTATTTGGTTTAGTGGTTTTCTTTGCTTTCATTTTAATCTGTTTGCATCTTTCTTTTATGGATTGATTGTCTTTTTTTTCTTTTTTGGTAATTAGTTATCTTGCCCATGGATTGAGGACATATGTGGAGGCAGTTATTCTGGTTAGTTAATTTCTGCTTTCTTTTCAATATTTGAAATTTTGAATTGGTTTTTCTTGCTTTTATTCTTTGATGATTTTGTGAATTCATGTTCTTTGTCGTGTGTCTTTATTTCTCTTATTAAGAAAGTCTTGTCATTTGACATGATATACTGAGTTGAAAGGTTGTAATGTTATAAAATCAGGTTGAGTTGTTCAAACATCCTCATCTTTTGCTATTGCAAATAAGGAATTCCATCTTTAAGCTTCCTGGTGGTCGTTTAAGACCTGGAGAATCTGGTAAATATCTATTGGTATTCATCAAATCGTATAAATATGAAATTTTGCTCGTCGAATCACTCCTGGGATAAAGAGAATGCCTGCAAGGCTTCCTTAACCCTTTTTCTTTTTTTTTTTTTTTGGAATTTCCAGATATTGATGGATTGAAACGTAAGCTATCAAGAAAGCTCTCCGGAAATGAGGATGAAACTGATTGGGAGGTAATTAGTTGCTTTTTAGGTGCTTATGTTGCAGTCTTATTATCTAGTGATGAGTGGAATTACATATTTTTATTTTTAATTGTCAGGTGGATGAATGCCTTGGGATGTGGTGGAAGCCCGACTTTGAAACCTTACCATTTCCATACATGCCTCCTAATGTAAAAACACCCAAGGTTTTGCAAAATTCTGCTGAAACTTTTCTTTCAGCATTTTGAATTTATGATTCCATGACTTGATTTCTTATGCTATCTGTTTCTATAGGAATGCACAAAACTCTTCCTTGTAAGGTTACCGACGAGTCAAAAGTTCATTGTACCGAAAAATCTTAAGCTGCTGGCAATCCCGTTGTGCCAGATTCATGAAAATCGAAAGGTAATTCTTCATTAGGATTCACATATAATGATGCATTTAGCTTTACATGGAGATTCAATCTATCTGGTAGATCACCTTAACTGGTTGTAGATGGCTTTATTATGTTAAAGATTGGTTGTAAATACTCTCTCTGCGGGTTGGATTGGGTGGGTTAGAATACACCATGTTTTACATGTTAGAACCCAGAAAAGTTAAATTTCAAGGTAATTCTCATTTTTAATTCATTTTTGTTGTTTCTATTTTGTAGACATATGGATCAATCATATCAGGAATACCACAGCTACTATCAAAATTCTCCTTCAACATTATCAATTCTTAAACTAGGCATGTTCATTATTGTTCAATATTACAAGGTAAGTATAGAATTAGCCATATGCGCTTGTTGGAAAAGGCTTACTGCGGGGACATCTACCCTTGAGAAACCTTGAGAGACGCGTTGTATATACAATAGATTTTTACATGTAGTTAGTGTTGATGGCTTGTAATCTATATGGTATATTCATTTCTGTGTGTTACTGTTTTGTTTGGATGTTTCAACGCGACAAGAAATATTATTCTATAATAATTATATTTACTTCTTTAGTTATTATCAAATTCTTTAATATATGATTTTAAAATGCCTTCCCTCCCCTCCCCCTCGATATGAATATTTCAAGAATAATTCATGTTATCAAAAGATGAAAGGAGAAACACAAAAAGAGCATTCCCCTTTAATGGTGGGATGGGTTTGATCAAACATTCGTGTGGAAATGGCAATGGATGTACATACATCTGCAACCCTGCCTGCCCTCTATTAGTGTTATTCTTACGCAGATTAGAGTTTGTTGCCTCTATTACAACGCTGCCTCTTGTTTATACCTCATCTCTTCTCCTATCCCTAGAGCTACACGTTACCATATTGTGCGTTAGGTTTTTTCTTCTGGCTAATTTTTCCTGACCGAGTATTATGTTATTATTATAGCTAAATCCTGTCCTAGCCACTGCAGTTAGAGGAATAACAGCTACTCATAAGCTGAAGTAGAAAATACAGACGAAGGGTTTCTTGATGAGAACCAAATTGGTCATCCCATTTGGTCACAACTACTGCTAGTTTGCAACAATTGATTATCAAGTTGATCACAGTTTGGAAGTACAAGAAGGGCGAATCCAAAGAAAGCCAAAGAGCTGATCGAAGGCATTGGATGTTCAGTTTGCTTGGGTGAGTTTCAACAACATGAGACTCTAAATGCAACCCCCACCTTTCACATTTCTTGTATTGATATCTGTTTAAGGTATCACGAGTTACGTCTAAATCTCCTTTGTGGTGGTGTTGTGCACGTCTACTCATGACTCTCTGACCACTCCTTGTTTGAATCAAAATTTGGATACAATTGTGAGTACCCAGAGGAAGAATTCTGAAATTGAAGGTGAATAAAATAGTTTCTAGAAAGAACAAGTCTTGTGAAAATAGAGCTGGAGAGGAGGGAGGTGAGTTGTTCTGCTACAGGTGCTCTATAGCTGTTTCTGTGTATTAAATGTTTACCTGATGCTTCCTCTTGTCTTCATTCTATCTTTTCATGGCTATATCCTCATTAATATCCAAATGCTGTAGATCCTTAGGGATAACTTCCCTCTAAATTGCTTTAGATCCATTTTTTTTCCTTTTTCGAACTCACCACTACTAAGTATCACATCTGCGAACTGAGATGTGATAAAAAGTATAAGATCCTACACGCGTAATGGAGTTGACAAGGACCTGGGAATGATCTGACTCTTTCCTTTTGTTTTCTTAGTAGCATTAGAGTTTTTTTTTCTTTTTTAACTCTTTCCCTCTGGATTCTTCAGTGCCTGTTGTTATCGAATTTGGGAAAATCGTTAATGCTTCCACTTCAATTGTTTGGAAAATGATACCACTTTTCAAATTGGAATTGGGATTGTGAATATTATCATTAGCTTGGCAAATGACTAAGATTTGAAAATTGAAGACCGGGGATGATTAACATAAGAGCTGGATACACAAGTCTTCAAGTTTCCATCGTTACCTCGCACGCGCTACGGCCACAACCCACGCGCATGCCAAATGAGTCAGCTGGTGATGCTGTCTGGTCTTTCGAGAGGTACTGCATGAATGAAGGCGTTCAGGTGAGCGAATAGGAAAAGTAGTCTTTGACCACGCGAAAAGTAAGAAGGCCTTATACGACAGAGGAATGTTACCGTCAAAATTACAACTTGTCAATCGACGACTTTGTTCAAAGAGATAGGATACATAACAGAAAACCCTATCTCGTCAACCATAGAGAAAGGGAGAACGACCAGTCGATAATCAAAAATAAATTTTTATAGATTAAAAACAACAATATCTTAAAAATTCATTATGGATTAGTTTAACATAGCAGCTGATACGATCCAAAATTAATCTAAAATAATGCATTAAACGACAATGAAAACCATGGCATTTTTTGACGAAGTATTTCGAATACGCGCACACTGCAGTAGTGACATGGCATTTGGAGAAATGGAAAAAAGCTTTACTTGAAAAAAAGGAAAAATAAACGAAAAAGAAAAGTTAGAGAGGTGTCTGAACTTATGAAAATTTTCTATTTCAATGTCTCAATAGAAAACGTTTGCAATCAAGTGTCCAAATCTATTAATTTTTTTTAATATAGTGTCACTGTCCTACGTGACTTACCGAAATTATAAATAAGATACATGAGACCCACCAATTGTTAAAATTGAAGCTGAGAAGGACGTCAAATAATATGACACGTCGAATCTGACGTGTCAAGCAATGAAATATAAAATCAAAGGACAAAATTGCCTTTAACAAAAGCCTTACTCACAATTCAACTGTCTTTCTTTCTCAACCTCCTCAATAGATCACCACGTCTCATCCCAATTTCTCCATGACAACAGCGACAGTGGTAACAAAAAACTAAGGAATAACAAAATCCCCACCAAAAATCCAAAAAATAATAGTAAAGCAAAAGCCACTACTTTTATTCTCTTTATTAGAAAACTACTCTACTTCAGTGGTGCAAGGCCCCAACTCCATTCAACAACTACAATAACAGTTGCTAGAGACCAATTAAGTTGCAAATACACTAAAATCAGTACCAAAATAATTGAAACAATTCTGGATAATCCAATAAAATAAGGAGAAGAAAGAGGGTGGAAAATGAAGAGAGAAACTTGAAACTTACCTGCGTAGGAGACTTGAAGGAATCAAAGATGTCGTTTTGGTGACAAACCTGCTCCTCCTCTAGTAGCTATCAATATTTGTTGTTGTAACATCAGCAGCCGTAACGGCTGCTACGAACAACGTTTCTCCTCCTTCACTGTCGTTGATCTAGTGTTGTTTAAGCTTAGAAGCCAAAAGTGCAGACTCGTCAAAGTTGCTATGGAAGCCAATATTTTTCATTATAGTCGGCAACGTTTCGTCAGATAAAAAAATGGGGGTTTTGGATCTGTTGATTTTAAAGGTCTTGAAGAGGGATTGGAGAAAATGAGTTTATTCCATGCATTTCTCTATTACAAGGCTGCATATCCCTTCTTGGGTTGAAATTAGAGAAAACAAAGTTTGATTCTTGCAGGTTTTGGTTTTGAGAGTTTTATCTATGAAGGTAAGAGAAATAAAAGGCAATTGGGATTTTTTATAAATTTTAAAATGCTAGCTAATTAGTATTATTATGTTTGCGTTTGGGCTTTGAATTGACCATTGATGGTTGCCGCTGTAGTCATGGAGGAATAGGTTGAGAAGTGGTGATCCACTGAGAAGGCTGAGAGAGAGAAAGAGAGAGAGACAAAGAGTTGAGTTATGAATAAGGTTTTTGTCAAGGGTCATTTTGTATTTTAATTTTACACTTCACTGTTTGACACGTCACGTCTGACGTGTCATGTTATTTGACGTTCTACTCAGTTAAATTTTTAATAATTAATGGTCCCACATATCTTATTCATAATTTCGGCAAGCCATATTAAACAATGACACCAGATTAAAAAAAATTAATCGGTTCGAACACTTAATCAGTTCGAACACTTAATTGGCGTCCTACGTAGTTAAATTTTTAACAATTAGTAGTCCCGCGTGTCTTATTCATAATTTCGGCAAACTATATTGGACAATGACACTAGATTAAAAAAAATTAATCGGTTCGGACATTTAATAGATTCGAACATTTGATTGCAAATATTTTTCTTTAAAATATTGAAACAGAAAATTTTCATAACTTCATATACTAAATTTATAATTAACCCGAAAAGTAAACGGGAAAGTCTAAGCTTCTTCCTGGTTTCTGTAATGGTGACCGGTCCTTAGTCTTTACCAACCAATTTTATCACGACTTTATGGTTTTTATTTAACTCATTTGATTTTCTTCTCTAAAGACTTGCAACGACTTTGCTCAACAGCTCCTACGAACACGAGCATGAAGAAGGGAGGCTTAAACCCTAATGTCAAGCTCAAGCTCTCTCTACCTCCCCCTGACGAGGTTTCTCTCTCTAAATTCCTGTAAGCCTGCTGCTTCTCTCCTCTTTCCATTTTTTTCTCTGTTCTTCGTCCACTTTTATATGCATTTTTGGTTAATTTCTGGTGTTGGATCGGTTGCAGAACTCAAAGCGGTACGTTTATGGATGGCGATCTGCTCGTGAATCGCGATGGAGTTCGAATTGTCTCTCAAATCGAGCCCGAAGCTGTAAGATGTTTCTAAATTGTACTTTGAATTTTCTTTATCTGGATAGAGATTAAGCGTTAGAACGGTTGTTGAAGGACACTTGTAACTAGTGTTCTTATCATTTTTCCCTTTACTTTTAGAATATTCTTTTCTCCAGATAATTTCCTCGTTAAATTCAGTTACTTATGTGAACAAATTTAGTAACTTTCAAAGTGGAGATTTGATTCGCTCGCTTGAAGTATCTTACAATAGTTTGAACGTGGTTATCAATCAGTAAAATGTGCGCTGCTTATGGAAAACATTTTATTTACCGTTTTTGAAAAGACAGGATGTTGTATTGGCATATGACACTTGCCTATTCTAAGCCTATAAAGATTTTCTAGGGGTGTCTTCCAATGTCTAGACTGGAGTGAGCTCCCATATAATGTAGAAGTCCTTTAACTGCTCTTCCTACTTGGAATGACTCTACAATGCCAGTCTTCAATTGGCTTCCTTACTAGCCTCAGAACAACCTCACAGATTCCTGTATAAGCGAAGATGGGAAACCGTGGGTGGGAAAGCAACTTCGTAATAAGCCTGTGCTGTGACATTTATGGACAGTTATAATTTTGTCTCACCAATGAAGGCTCCTACCATTAAATATAGCCTTTTCTTATCATTTCATATAGAATCTGTGATGCCTCTCTAGCAAGGCATTATTAAACATAGCCATTCCAATAACTATATACAATGCCATCTTCGCACAGGAAATTTCTCTTTACATATTCAATTCATATTTAGCATGGATTTAGGAACAATGAGATGTGAAGAAGTAAGAAGGCTATATATTCTTTTTGTTGTGAAAATGAGATCATGGACTGGAAAGCAATAATTAATGTTCTGAACTCCATGAAAAGTATTTTCCTGTTCACTAGATGGATGTTCTACTTTGTCATTTCTTGCTCTACAAATTTTAGTTTCTTTTATGTGCATGCCTGTTCAGCCACCTCCTATTAAGCCATCAGACAACCAGTTGAATTTAGCAGACATAGACACCATTAAGGTCATTGGTAAAGGAAGTAGTGGAATTGTGCAACTGGTACAACACAAATGGACAGGCCAGTTTTTTGCGTTAAAGGTATGATTCATTCAGGAGTAATCTTGCTTTTCTCATCTGTTTTCTCAATAATTCAGTTAAAAAGAATCAGTTCTCCTCTAGTTGTTATCAATATGTGTGATATAATGTTAGAAGTTTTGCCTTTCATTATTTGCAATCTTTTGTATTTTATATATATTGCATTGAGCATCCAGAATTTGCTCCCTGCATACTAAAAGGCTAAGAACACACGAATTGTTGCTTCATGCTGTGATTTTTCTGTTTCTAGTTATTGTTTTTTTGCTCTGGCTTATGTGTTGGTTGCTGGCTAATGAAAAAATTATTTCAGAGACTTTTAGGTATCATTTACCCACTCTATGTAGTTAGGAATAATACCTGCCATTCTGTCATTGTTGCAGTAGAACATTTTTGTGTTTGTGTGTTTGCGGTTGGGAGTTCATCACAGTTTAATTCATATAATTGCATCTTTTTCATGCAAAGATTGAATTTCAAGGTTCCAAATTGAAGTGCAGAGACCTCTTCATCATGTGGATTGATTTTATTAGGTGTTAATAATGATTTATTTTGAAAATTAGACCAATTATTTCGTATTTCCTGAAGCTCCTATTCCTATATGTTCTGATATAAGGAGTGGACTAATTGTATCAATTCGAGATGTTAGAGATCTTTTGATGGCTTGTTAAATGTACCTTTTGAGATTAAAATGTTGGTTTGAGGCCTTAATATTGTATTCGTTTATTGCATGGTTTTGCTGATCATCTTTGTTATTGTTTCTCCTGAGGGCTTGCTCCAATATGGATTTGTTTATAGTCGCATTAATCATTGTACGTCTTGTCCATAAGGTCTGCATGCTTTGAAATTTACATGGCTGCTCGTTTCGATTTGAATATTGTCATTTTGTTTATATTCAGGTTATACAGATGAATATTGAAGAGAATGCAAGGAAAGCAATTGCCAAGGAACTAAAAATTAATCAATCGTCACAATGTCCATATGTTGTCATGTGCTACCAATCTTTCTATGACAATGGTGCCATTTCAATTATCTTAGAGTATATGGATGGTGGATCTTTGGCAGATCTTCTGAAAAAAGTAAAGACAATTCCTGAAGCATATCTCGCTACCATTTGTAAGCAGGTGAAATTCTAAATTTTACAACCAGTGAATGATATTTTTTTTATTACCCAACTATTTTTCTTATTCCTTCCTAATTGGTGCAGGTACTGAAGGGTTTATTATATCTTCATGAAAAACACATTATCCACAGGGACCTGAAACCTTCTAATTTATTGATAAATCATAGAGGAGAAGTCAAGATTACTGACTTTGGTGTGAGTGCCATACTGGCAAGCACCTCTGGGCAGGCAAATACCTTTGTCGGTACATACAACTATATGTCTGTAAGTATTTAGTTGTACATGTGGTACTGCTGATTCTTCTTTTCTTTTGCAAGAATTGTTCCAATTTCTTCTTTCTACATAAGCTCCACTATTTAAACTTGTTCATGTGTGATTGTGTCTTGTAGCCTGAGAGAATTAGTGGACTAAAATATGGTTACAAAAGTGACATTTGGAGCCTAGGTTTGTTATTGCTGGAGTGTGCAACTGGTCAATTCCCATACTCTCCTGAGAAGGGTGAAGGTTGGACAAATGTTTATGAGCTTATGGAAGCTGTTGTCGAGCAACCACAACCTTGTGCACCTGCAGATCAGTTTTCTCCAGAGTTTTGCTCATTCATATCTTCATGGTAAGGATCGAATGATGTTTCAACTGAACATAATTGTACGACAGTTTTTCTGTCTTTAATTATGGGAACGATTTTGTGCTTTTAGTATAATATAGTCAAGTCCATTCCCAAGGATATAATATTCGAAATCTGCATATTTTTTTATGTTTCTTCTGGTTCCAAGTATGTGTTTGTGCAGTTAAGTTGGAACAAAAGAAAATGGAAAATTGTTAAATATATGTATGGATGGATGAGGTTTTTACATTTTGTCCTTTTTCTATTTTGACAGAACAAAATTTCTACCGTTACATGTAGTAAAACCCTCTTATGTTAAGATTTATTTGCTATTTTCCTTTTGGTTGCCTACTGTATGAATTTTGGGATTACTAATCCTCATCTGGGATTCTATTTTTTCAGTGTGCAGAAAGACCCAGAAGACAGGTTATCAGCAAATGAACTTATGGTAAGTGAAATTCCTATTTTTTCTTTTGCCCCTTCATAAAACTGGACCCCTCTAGATCTAATTTCTTTTCTTTTTTTTTTTTTGGGTTAATCGTTTCAATGAAAATACCAGTCACATCCTTTCATGAACAAGTATGACGACCTGAATGTAGATCTCTCATCTTACTTCACACAGGCAGGCTCTCCGCTTGCATCCTTTTGAAATATCTGGTAAGTCACTATTTAATTTTTAAATCCCATCTCAAAAATATATGTACATACGCCAACTTCAATACTAGTCAGCCTCTTTCTGTGTCACACACCTAATTCCTTTTTGCTTTTCTAAATTGGAAGAATCAGTTGTGTTTGTTCTTTCTTAAGTTTGTCACTTTTGATATGCATGCAAACGGATAGAATATGTGATACAGTTGAGGGAAAGATACCAGCTTGAAGTTTTGAACGTCTGATAAGGCTGTAGCTGTGAGTGCAACTGAAAAATAAACAGTGGCTGCCAGTACAATGACAAGTGCAAAGTTCTTGACAGCATCACTATTTGATATTAACATTCTAGCGCCAGGAGATTTCTTATGCAAGGAACACATACCGTTGAATGTAGTGCTCACAATTGATAGGCATCAGAGGATATAGTTTCTTGTGTATAACTTGGAAGCGATAAAAAGACCAATTTTTTTTAGTTGGTCCTATTTAAAAGGTCTTTCATCTATATCTTTTTTTTCTACCTTTGTTTCTACTGAATAATTTCCCAATTCTCATTGCAAGTACGTACTCATGAGATTATAAAATGAAACAGAATCCATAAAGGCTAAAACTTCAAATATTACTATTGCGTCTGATTGTAAAAATGCAGCAGAGAAAATTTGCTAAAATAAAAGAGAAATCTGGAATAAATTGCAGATTGTATCATACAGCCTGCACGGAAAGAGAAAGCTATTAACGAGGGAATGACGTTTAGCCCAAATAAAAATTGATGGGCTAAATCATATAACATAAATATTTGAATCTAAGAATTTCAGAGGCTTTACTAAGTGATGGGGGATGAACATTATTACTAGTTACTATCAACTTTTTTCCTCTTAAACTTGCGTTGTGCCTTTAAATCCACAACAATAACAGTGACATTGTCTTTGCTTCCCTTTTGAAGAGCAAGTTTTGAGAGGTATTCTGCTGCAGCTTGAGCAGCAGGATCGATTCCGTCACCTCTTGTTGTAGACAAGGTATCACCATTCCTTTTGTGCCAAAGAAGGATTCTTCTTCGTGCAATGTCACATGCCTCTTGATTTGTCATCACATCCCACAAACCGTCACTCGCCAAGATAAGGCATTCATCATCATTTTCTCGAGGAACAAACATCACTTCTGGGTCTGGGACTATCCATGGTTTCAAATATCTGTCACCTGAAATGCAACAAAAGAATATTTAAAGAGAACAAATTAATACTTTTGACAAGCCATAATAATGCAATGTAATATAAATAGTAAGAAATGCATACCTATGGATCTTGACATTGCCAGAACACCAAAAACACGAGATCCGTTCCACTGTATGATTTTGCCTCCTGCTGCCTCTATCCTTGCATATTCGTCTTCTCTATCTGGCTGTAACCAAAATGAAGTTGATAAAGATATTGATCTCCTTTAGAATCCTAGGTGTAATTTTCCTGGGAAAACACTGCAAAAACAAGGAAACCATGCCTTACTTTGTGATCTACCGATAACGGCATAGCCACTTTTCCGCGACACAGGACTGCTCTAGAATCACCACAATTTGCAACTATAATATACGTTGGACAAACAATGGTAACTACTGCAGTAGAGCCAACAGTTTCAGGGGCAATGGGTTCCAATTGAACCTTTGAGTCATCAGTATTACTTTCCCTAGTGCCTCTGCAAGATTGTCCTGTCTCAGCATCAACTTTCAGAAAGCAATTTGAGAAGGCTTTCTTCCATTTCTCCTGCCAACTATTCATATTGTTTCCACCATATAAACTCTCTATCTCCTCGGCCAAAGCCAAATGCATTCGCTCGCTGCAATAATTAGCAACCTAGACATATTTGACCAAGAAGAACCTTATTATTTCATTCTGTATAATAATGAACACATAATTAAAGAGAATCAGAAGAAAAGTGGCATTACCTGAGAGCCCCCATGTCCATCATAGACACCATAGAAATGTGCAGTGAAGTATCCTAGTTTCTGGTTGGTGCCATTCAAAACATGATCAAATTCTTCATCCATTAGAATTTGAGTAGGAATATGCAGAAGTCGAGGCACAGCAGCGAAAGCATCTTCCATCTCCGTTCTCCTACCACAGATAGATGTAAGTCCCCAAAGCGGTGCGTTATTGAATTCAAAGATGCTGAAGCTACTTGTCACAGTGACCTTTTTTTCTCCCAGCACCTCAGGAGGCACAGCAGATAATTTTCCATCCTCACCCCTAATGCTCGCTGCGACTGGAACAATATCATCCGGAATCCCTAATTCCACATATGATTCCCTAATACAGGGTTTGGCAATCATTTCAAAGTTACCAACCATTTTTTCGACATCCATTGAATTTCTATTGGAATTAGTATCCAAAGACAAAGGTTCCTCACAACAGATACTACTAGGATCACTAGCCACAGATTGAGAACATATCTTTTCAAGCATTCGGTCATCAACCAATGATATTAACTCACAGTCCTCATTTCGCTCCCTAGAGCTTACATTCTCGACTAATGAGGCACGATGATTAATTTCACTCTCCATACTACTATTGCTGTAACCTTCATTTTTGTTGGGAACAGACTCAAAAGGCATATTTGGCTTTCTTATAGGATTTGATATCAAAATTGTTTTATCTGCAGTCCGTTTAAGCCCAGAAATTTCTGTATGGCTCGGTAGGGATGACTTATTGCAGATCAGTTTGTCTATGCTAAATGGAAGAGCAACTGCTGGAGATATCTCCTCCATTGAATTCATTTGATTAGAAGCAATAATCTTAACCCTCTGAAAACGAGCTAAAAGCTACAACTATGCTTGCCACTTTCTTAATCTTCTAATTTGGCCGTCTCAAATGGATTGTTTACATACAAGAAATTCAAGAAGCCTATGCAAATAAATTGAAGAAATGCAATAAAAAAAGGACAGTAATAGATATATATGATGGTTAAAGAATGGACTTAAATTTCCATTACATGGATTTCAAAGGAATCAAAAGAAACACTGAAGCTAAAGCTATAAACAGATGGGTCTGGAACCTATTAAGCTCCGCTGGAGTATTTTCTATCTTGACACATCAACCTAAAAGAGAGAAGCAGAGAACCCTCCTTTTCTACCATACAATAAATTGTTTGATCCTTTTGTTGCAAGAAAGGATGGATAGATGGAATAAGAAAATTATGAGAATTAGCAACCAAGCAAAGGAAAAGAAATATAGTGATGGAAAAGAAAGAATTCAAAAAAAAAAAAATTAGAGAAAAGACTGGAAAAACACACAGCTAAAACAAACTTCCCCAAATCAAAGGCAATCTATCACAGCCTCTTGAAATTTTTGGTTTCTGTTCTCTTCTATTACTTTCAACTTAACCACTTTCAACTACCTCAAGTTAAAAGACAAAAACCAAAGTCACCATCTGATCTCCGTAGATATGAGATACGTATATTTCAATATTTTCAAATATTAATCCAAATTCACTGTTTCCAAGAATTACACAAAAACTATTCTCCAAAACACATTCAAGGAATACTTAAAAAAATTAATATTATATAAGAGGGACAGAAACTTCTGCAAACATAAAACAAATAGAAGGACAGACGTGAGAGTTGCTTGCTGAATGCGTACCCTGACAAGGAACAGCATAGGAGAGAGGAAAGTTGCCGAAGAAGATCAGAGCTCAAAAGAAAGAGAAACGCACACGTGTCCACTTCGAAAAAGAAATTTATATTTTATTTGCCAAGTTAGACCAAACTAAACAAACGAAAAAAATCCTCGTGTGAACTGTGAAGCACAGTGACATATATTATAATTTTATAATTCAAAGGCCCTTTAATCTCGCAATTCGTTTTCTTATTGTTTTATTTAAAATAACCTTTTTTTTTAAAAGGCTTTTAACCTAATTATTATCCGATCCGAAAAAAATGTCAAATGAGCGGGGAGAATACCCTTGATACTACTAAAAGAAAAATATCCATCTGACAGAGCATTACCAAATCTCGTAATTCTAAAATCATCACTCGTCTATGAGCTCACATGTACGTTAAAGTACTTATAAATTTTGATTTAAATACAAACCCTTGGAAAGTAATATTTTTCGAAAATTTTTTTTTAATTAATTCGATGTACGACAGTGAAGAAATTTCTGAAAATGAATGTGGGCATGTAAATGTAAAGCAGGTCGGTTTGTCAGTACGGTGACGTGTAAGGGAGATACATGCACTTTGCCATATTAACTTCACTTTGTAGTTCATATTCTCCGTTTTAAGCCATATGATTTCGCGCCATGCTTTTTCTCTTTTCTCCGCCGTATAATGAAATTAAATCTTTTACATCATAACATGCTTACCATTCGTATCTATTCCTTTTCTCTTTTTTCTTTTAAAAAAATATCGAATTTCAGCTTATATCCCAATCCTGTTCGCACTCATGCGCATACGTACGATCACTGTATGCCCACTTTATATAAACCCAATTAGCACTTAGGGTCTGTGAATTTATATTATATTTAATATATCCTTATTAACTAAATGAATCATATAATTTCTCTTTTTCAATCTGCTCAAATCAGACCAAATGAACGCTTGATGACATGTTTAAATTAATATTAATTTAACTCTATTATGTGAAAAGGTGATTTTACACTTGGAATTATTTTGTAGACAGTCTTTCTTCTTTCATAATCCTCAATCAAATCTAACTTTTCGTTTATTAAAGTCATCTATCATACTACGCACGAGTCGACACCGTGAGCATTGGTTAATGCCTTCTTTTTAATCTGTCTGAACAAAGAGTAAATATCCCGTGAGTGAAAATTCATTCCATGAGATGACAATGCCAAAAACAAAGCAAATAATACTAATAATAAATTAACGCTTCTCATTTGTTTCCTGACATCCAAATCTAACCTACCTGTTCCTATATCTCCTTTATTAAGCAAACCAGAAATGACGTATATCCAACATAAAATAAAATAATATGACTTAACTGCCAAACTTGTTTGAGCTGAATTCTGAATCTTAAAAATCTAAATCAGTAGCTCATGCAGTTGAATGATTAAGTGGTGTATCTAAGAGGTTATTGCTAAATAACAATTAAAAAAAATGATAAACAGTAGAGGACTCTTTGTCCTTTCATCCAATAAGCCATATAGCTTATTGAATCAGCTTTCAAATGAATGATTCAGACAAAATTTATTATTACCAAATTGAATAAGCTGAAAGTCAAAATAACAAACCAACCCCAAACCTTGCTCAGTTCGGGTTATGCTTCCCCAAAAGCAGATATATAAGTGTAATAAAATAGTATAATTAATAAATTTCACAAGAGATGAGTAAAAGGCTGTGACAGATTTAATTTCTTTCTATTCATAATATGTAGCTTTTTTGGATTTATAAATAATGCCTTTTCTTTTTGTTGTCTAATCAAAGACTTGCTTTTGCTTTTTAGACAAAAAAAAAAAAAAAAGAAAAGAGAGATTGACTGACTAGGCTATGCCGCTTTGGAATGGTATTTGAGACGGCAGATCACGAGCAACACATTATGCATCACAGCATCTAGACACAAGACGTGGACTAGTGGCGTAAGACACCCCTAAGCCATAAATAGGAAACAAAACGACCTATATTTTCAAAGCAAATATTTGACAAGAAAAACTAGGAATTATATCTGACATAAAAATAAAGTTGACGAAACATTAAATCATAAATTCACAAGAAAAGTAAGGAACAAAATCACAACTCCAAGTTCCAAAGCAAATATTTGATGTAAACTGAAGTGGTTTTGAACTTATACGCACCATCAAAATGTTGAAAGTTTTTACCGGAGAATAAGTGGAGGTGGGAAAAGTAGATTGTGCATAGATGTAAATGTTGTGCATCACTCTTTTAAGATCAGGAGGCACTAGTGGTTAATGGAGGAAGAATGTAGGTTATATTTTCCACTGGAACATTAATTAGTTAGAGACTAAGAGAGTGCTAAATGAGTTCCAATCAATCACTTACAACTTAAAAGCAAGTTAAACGAGCTACTTCCCCACTTTGTCAAATTTTGAGGACTAAGTGTAGCTTCGTACATGTACAGTGAGCCACAATCTTGCAACATGGACAGGAGCAGAACTTTTCCTGCAAAACAGTTACGAAACAGTTCAATTCTTCAGAAGAGGGAAGATACCCATGATAACCGACAGCTGCTCGACCAGCAAGGGATAATAGATATACCTCCAATATTCAAAATATGTGCAAATTCATTAGGTCACAGAAGATGACTTGCTGGCAATTTTCATTTCAGGTATAATGCATCCTGCAAAAGGGAGATACCTGACAACTCCAAACAATATGTCCTGCAAATATTGCCTGTATCGGTCTTGCAACAGAAAGCATATAGAAGATATTATTATTTCTGCTTTAGATAGTTGAGTTATTTTATGAACAGTAAAAAGAAATTATCCAATATTATTCTTAATTAGCGAGGCATATGGGAACTCCTGTTATTAGACATAACCTTATATCCATAGAGACATTGAGTACACCACCAAATATCACCACTGACAACTGAAATCTGCAGTACTGTTATATAACAAGGCTCATAACAATTGCAATCTCCAGTAATAACTTCTAAAAAGTGGGGAAGAACAAAAATGGATGGGAATAATCTTACCTTAAACTGGCATAGTATATTCAGGTATCCAGAACCTGTAGGGCAGCAAAAGGTGAAAAAAGTGCAGGTAGACCAAGTAATTATGAATACCTTGCTCTGTAGCCATGAGAGAGTCTCAATGAACTACATCTAGAACAAGTTACTGCATTAAAAAGAAAATCAGTTCTACCATAGGATACCTGAAATTTAAAAATTAAATTGAAAAAGACAAAAAGCCAACACGGCTAGGTCAGGAAGAGAGAAATTACACTGAATGGAAAGCAGATTTTATTAGAAATATAAAATGTATGTACAAGAGGCATTGTTCTCTGATTTGTAAAAGCTACATGGCAGGATACAGTGTTTGCTGGGATGTAAATGCTACGACATACTAACTTGTGACATGCTAAATTGTACCTTGAACAAAAGATCTTTACAGTCGAAGTTACCAACTTAACAGAGGAACAAAATCCAAAGCATTCGAAAGGTTCACTTAAAAATCTTGTGAAGTCTACCAAAGAATCTATATAACCTAATTGTGGACCTGTGGCCAAATGACCGTCCATGTAACTGGTCATTTTTTGACAACAGTGATTATGTTTCTTTGTCAATAGTATAATGAACAAGACTATACAGAGAAAGATTTCAAACTATCATATTTAAGTCTGAAAGGTCATCCATTGGAATTTCAAGGCCCATGAAGTCATCATGGTCCTGTAATCCATCATCATCAATGTTTAACCATGAACCCAGATCCTGCCCCTGGCCATCATCCAATCCTGGAAGCTGCAGGCTGGACAAATCAATAGCCTCAGGATCATCCAAAACATCCAAGCCAAAACCAACCTTTTCCTTGCCATTGTTACTAGTTGTGATTTCACCCAACTTTGTCTCTGAAGGTAATGTCAATTTAGGTTGCTTGGGTTTCTTGCCAAGAAGGCCATTTACGGAAACAGATAATTGAGTTTTCTGCTTGGGCTTTGTTTTAGATTTCCTTTCTCCCTTAATATTAGACAATGTTGGACGACCAATTTTATTAGTTCCATTTCTTGATAAAACCTCTCTGTTGTGCCCCTTTCCCTCCCTATCTCTCTCACTTCTCTTTCCTTTTGTGCTGCTTGATAGAGACCCTCCAATTCCTAAGGGGCCAATTGAAGTAGAACCACCAACATCATCAAGCAACAATTCCCTCTTCTTCACCCTGTTTGACCAGGTGTCTTCTTTTCCAGTAGACTGTTCAGCTAAGCGATTTGCTGGTGGAAGCAAATCAGGATTAGCAACATAGCCATCCCCATTCTGACTCAACCGAGAAGTGCGAGGACTTGGCTGTGGACCCACAGAAGCTGTAGAAAAGAAAATAAGAATCCAAATTCTGCCACATGACAAAGAAATAAAGATAAAACTAGAAAAAGAGGAAGACATTGTAAACCACCAAATCCCTTCAAGAAGGGATTTAAATGACACGTCACATATGAACGAATAAGAAAGCAAATTCCAGAGGTACCTGGTAAAATACCTGAAACTCTATTTTCTAGGGAGCGGCTTGAGGTATTAGCGTACAGTTTCCCAGATTCCTCATCCACAGTTGCACCCACTGATCTTGCACCATTCAGGTGGGAAGACCTAGAAAGAAATATATCCCTAAACAAGGGTTCACTGAAGCAGCTTTTGCCTGTATCTTCAAATTTATTGCACCTGTCTAATGTTCGTTTCACAAAAGCTAAGGCAGCTTGCTTCGCCATTTTATTACTGGAACTCTTCCCACCAGTGGCACTAGGACCCCAACAAGCCTGTAAAAGAAAGAGGTATGGGTTAATGATAAAAACTTAAGGAAAGAAAGGTCTCGCTGTTGCCCTAGATGAAATATTTGTAATGCAAATATTTAAGAAGTGAATATTAAGAAAAAAAAAAGTGAAACTATTTACATGTGCAAGTAAGTACGCCAATGCAAAAGCTACTCAGGGAGATGTGGCATCCACCAACCCCACTCCCCCCTCCCACTTCCCCTTCTCTAAATATAATATTGAAACAGAAATTTTCTGCCATGGTGAAGTTTCAGGGTCTAAAGCTGCATCAGTTAACCAGCATGGCAGAGAATTCCTGAATTAAGGATTTTGGAACTGAATGTCTTTTACACAGAGTCCTATTTCAGTTATTTATCTTGTCTCCGGTCCTAGTGACCTGAGGAACAGAAGCTAGATCACCTTTTCAGACTCCAAAGCAGCAAGAAAGGAATTGGCAATAAGCACCAAATCAAATGTACAGTACAGAAGAAAAAGAAACTTGACGAATTTGGTGCCTCTTATAAATTCATGTTATTTCCATTCTTTCTCTTAATCTATAATAGCAAATCTTAAATCAGTTGTTCCAAGATGAGCTCAAACAAATTATACAAACCTTTGTTCCTAGTTTTAGCAGGCTAACCTACATTACACCTCCCCATTTTGCGAGATGAATTATTTTGACAAATATTCATGCTAAACCTGAACAAAGATAGATGAAATAATGAAGGAAAGTGAAAAGCCATTACAAGGAAAGAAAAATACCATATACTTTTCATAAGCCATCGTGAGAAGTTTGTCATGAGCAAGTTGTTCAAATTCCCTTTACAAATATACAGCACAGTGAGTGCACAATTATGTAAAATATTTTAAAAGGCCAAGGCATGAAACTTATCCCAAGAAAATAAACAAATTCCTTACTTTTCCTGAAGTTCTTTCATTTCTGAGGCAGATTTCAACAGTTTATCTAGCAAAACTTTCTTCTTTGAAACCTGTTGTAAAACAAAGCAAACTATTAGATGACCTCTTTAAGAAGAATGCCTCTGTTGCAACACGACAAGTTCAACAGAAATATATTGCAACTGAAGCAAAATTTTGAGTTTTTTAACTTCCTACTACTTGGACAAGAGTTCATAAATATTAACATTCCCTAGAAAGTCCATGACCATCATAATAATTTGGAAAGGAGGGAAAAAATGCAGTTAATAAAGAAAGGATAGCAAGTTGTGCAAGAAGACCTTCACCATACAATCAACAATACCTGTTCACGGTGCTTCTCCAATAACTTGATGATCTCCCCACTGATTCCTTCATCCTCCAACTGCATATCAGGCTGAGCAAAGAAGAATATGCAATAAGAAAATTAAACTAATAGACTTTACTGCCAAGGCTGCAGCAGCATTGCAAAAAAATCGAAGCATTGCTCCGATGAAAGGCAACCAAGAAACCAGCACAGCTTTCTTATTGAACACCCCAAAACAGAAAAAAAAAAAAAGGAAAAGAAAAGAAAAAGCTTGGCAACCCAAACATTAGAAATGAAATGCTGCTAAAATAGTACTAAGGTTTTGGCTGTTCTCATGTTCCACATACTCAAACAAAAATAAAGAAATAGTCTGGAATAGAAGAAAAATGTATGACTATTAGTATTATCAACGTTCCATATAAAAAGAAATAGTCTGGAACAAAAGAAAAATGTACGACTATTATAAAAGTTCCACATAAAAAGAAACCTACCATTGGTTCTGGAAAAATTCCTATGCTTTGAACCTCCAGATAAATATTATCATTTATCAGCACATCGTCATAATGAATTCCTGAAAAGGCCAGGCCAGGAACCAATTCCTGGTCAGAAATAACACCATTTACAGATGGATTGAAGTTTGAATATATGCCCATGCTAGGAATTCTCAATGCATCAATCTCTGCCTCATCATGTTCTGTCTTCCCTGTCACTTTGTAACCATTAAATATAGAATGTGCAGCAAACTTTAAGTTATCTACATGACTCAAACCATTTGATCCCAACACTCCATCCATCTCAAATTCAGTTTTATATGTATCAAATCCCAGGTCTGTATTTCCATGTGTATAATCTTCCTCCGAAATTATTGCTGCAATGAGTCTTTGGCAAAGGGGAATATCTCTTCTTCCAGGCACTAACTGTTCAGACAGCCTTGTTTCAGTAGAAAGCCCCATTTTTCCCTCATTTCCAATCATACCATATCCATTAGGGAGTGTATTCAAGTAATTTACATCAGATGAAACCCGAGTTGGTGATGGCAGAGTAGACTCAATATTTCCCTGGGAAAAAAAGAAGCAAAATGGTTATGAGAATAAACATAGGTCACCGCCATTATAAACTTTTATTAGGAAAATTAGAGGCTACCCAAAATTTTTTTTAAAAAAAAAAGAAAAAGGGAAAATGCCTCAACTACAATTATACCAGTACTCAAAGAAGTGCTGCTTCCACTCTCAATGGCATGGAGAACTCATTTGTGGCCAGAGGATACCTTAATAAAACTGTGTCGTACACTCATGATGCATAAAAGAAATATACAAGGGGAACTGGATCTTAAGGTTCAGAACTAGCATATTGACAACCACCAACTATACATGGTATGTTTATAGTTGGTTGGAGAAAAAATGAGCAAGGAATACCACCTTTCATTCACTAAAAGGCAGGAGAGAGTACTATATAGTAGAAAACAGAGATCAACAACACTACCTTTAAGACATTGACAAGATAAAAGTAGATCTCACACAAACTAAGTAATAAAAATGGCTTCAGATTTGCAACTGCACTAACATGACATACTGTTACATGTTACTACCTCATGGGATAGGCATTGTTACATGTATACTATACATGATTTCTTTCCTAAATTAATTTTGATACAGCTACAAATGGAAAAACTAAATGAACTATATACCAATATTAGTTGGAAAAATATTTCTATAATAAACAACAAACCACTTAAACATTGTGCCAAATTGGGCAGCCTAGTGAATTGTGCTGGCGACTTTCAACTTGGAGGTCCCAAGTTAAAACCCCCTAGTGCATAATGGGTAGCCCAAACTTTTATAAATATATAATTTTTGTTTCCATGTAAGGAAATTTGTGCAATCAAATGTAATTGCAACTTGGGACACCTGTGATGATTGAGGCTACTTTCCTATGGTTTCAGGTAATAGGTCTAATCCCATTCCTTTCAGGTAACAGTACATGGAGCCCAAAAATTGGCCATTTTATACATAAAAACACACATACATAGCTCTAGGGTGACATACATAGCTCCAGACCTTTCCACAGATGTAGTGTAACTGGATGGAATGGAGGAAATAATTCATACAGCAAACCCCTGGATATTGTTGAAGTTTAGTTGAGTTAAATGTATGTTCATGTGTAATGTTTTTAGTTGATGGCTTTACTATGCAACAGAGGTATGTATAGAACATCTAAAGCAATAACTTCAAGAAATAATAATAATAATAATAATAAAAAAGATTTCAAATTGTTAAAGGTAGATGTTGAAACTTTCAAGCGGCTAAAGTGAAAATCCTAGAAAACAGAGAGACATCAGAGACAAATGGGATTTCGTTCTTAGCTGCATGCATAACTCCTTTACATTGGATCATGCTCACCTACTATGTAGAACAACAGCAAACAACTAAACTAGGAGAAAAAAAAGAGTGCTTTACCTGATTCTTCAAGTGAGTAATGTCTGCATCAGATATAAAACCAAAGAATGCTTCCATTTGGCTCCAAAAAGGGTTGGAACATGCATGAGCTGCAGGCACAGTCAATTGATTAACAAAGAAATGAATTTCAGCTACAAAACAAACAAACAAAATTCTCAGTGACAGATAGTACCAGGGTTAATCACTGCACTTGCAGCAGCCAATAGCTCTTCATGCCCATCATCTGAACCGACTAAACAATCAAGCCCAAAATGAATATAGTCTATATAGGATAACCACAAATTTTGTTATTCAGAAATTTTTCCAAGGGACTTCGAAGTAAAAGTACCAAGAAAATCTGCCGTTGCATTGACTGTTGTATGCTTTTGACGTGGATATGCCTTGCGGTCAGAAAGTTTTCTAGTCGGTGGACGACCAGCCTTGCTGCATTAATTATTTAGGTAAAAGTGAGATCTCAAACTGTGTGATTAAACATATCTAGATGCAAAAGCGGAAAGACATTTGGCAAAGAACTAAAAGTATGTATTTAACCTTTCATTTTTATCAAAACCAAGTCTGGCACTTCTAAGCTGTTTTGCTGTTCCCATATTGCCAACCTTCTCAACTGACATTGGCATAAAAGTCCTAGAGGTGAAGCCCCGTCCAGTCCTCCCTTGCCTCCGTATTCCATCTCCAAGGTCTTCCCCAGTAACAAGCTTATTTTTTCTCGATGAAAGGCCCAGAGTTGAAACCTTCTGAACATTTTGTCCAACTTTCTCATCAATCTCATCAGATCTTCTAGCCTTGTCCTTAGATTTAATCTCAGGAGCTCCTGATTCCTCACTTTCAGATAACACAGCTGAGGATACAGGTTCGTTTCTCAATTTAACTTGCTGGGGAGAATTTCCACTCAAACGCTTGGAAAATCCCAATCCAAGTTCATTACCGGAAACATCAGACACAGTATCCAAAGCAGGACTTTCATCATTATTTGAAACAATTGGAATCAAATTTGTTCTTCTAGCAGTACGGGAAATCTTCTGTGGCCTCTGGCCAGCCCAATGAGCAACAGGTGGAGACGAAGACCGAGCTGAAGCTGAGCGCTTACGATTGGTAATAGCAGCTGCGGGTGGCTTGCTTGTGCAATGAGAAAGCTCCCACTCATTCGGAGCAGTTCCTCTATGGACAACTGGTGACAACTTTGGGGCAATGCCTGAACCCGATCGTGGAGCTCGGATAGATGCGTTCATTTTTGTGCTTGAAGTTGGACTTGCTGAATTAAAATCATCACGAAGGTTTGCTCTGAGGCATTACAGGGAACAAAGGAATGTAATTAAATACACCATCTAGTAAAAACATATTAAAAGAACAACAGAAGAGACCTAATACATCAAAATACACCCAGCCTTCTCTTGAAATGAAAATGAAAAGTCAAGAAACGAAATTGTCCAAAGAATAATGAAAAATAGCAAGTATTTAAGTCTACTTACCAAAAAAAAAAGCTTCAATTCTAGCATTTTTTTGTAATTCCAGTCTGAATTTTTAATTTTGGCAATTTCTACAGCACCTTTGAATTTTTGTAGAGTTTGTCATGGGTCAAATTTCAATTGCAATTATGCTTGAACTTGCTGACCAGGCAGGTTTGATTTTATTTCTTTTGTTAGACATTATGTGAAAAAATTAATATAACAGAATACATTATTTCAAGAAAGCACAAACTTTGACATGACAAAAAGCAACAAATTTAGGTCTGCCACATCAGCAAAAGCACTAATATTGATGCCTTTTTGTAATTAAGTCTATTGTTTAATAGAAGAATAATGGCCTTAAAACTGGAATAACAAAAAATAGAAAAAAGCAACAAATGGTAATGGCTTTATGATGGTGACAATAATAAACATGTGATAAATAAATGTCTTAGAGAAATTATACATACTTATTAGCAGCTCTGAGATTAACTCTTTCCTTATCAGAACCAATAGAACGTTCTCTTCTGTCATTGAGAAGAGAATTGTTGTCAAGATCAGCTCTAGGGATGGATGACCGCATACTCAAGCCTGATGACTGTGAGATACCATCTGATTTTCCAATGCCCACACTGCCATTCACAAGTCCTGGCCTATAACAAGACAGAAAACATTGCATCATAAGCTGGATATCATAACAAGCAAAAATATTAACAAAAGAATATAATCAAGAGATTCTCTTCAGAGTTCAAGTTGGCAGATTGATAAACCAGAAAGACCTAATAAATAAATGCCCCACAACCAGGCTTAGTTTGATCATTGTCCGAAAAGAAGCCCTTTCCGCTTTATATCAAAAGTGAAAAGCTTCAATGAGAATTCTTTTCCTTATTCAAAGTCAAATAGTAAGTTTAGATACTGCTTGATAACTCTTTTAGTAATTTACAGCAATAGAAAGGTCAACCTTAACAAGAAAATGAGTTAACTACTTCATTCAAGAAAAGACCCAATGGTAATAACTATAGAAAAAGTGTTAACCAAAAGAAATAGCCAAACTTATTGGGTACATTAAGAGTGGTTAATTAAGCCAAGGGCACAAACAGTGATAATAGGCAACAGGAGGAAAAATAGAACTTCAAGGAAGCATACCTGAACCCATGAGAGTCACTATTTAACCTAGACCGAGCATCAGTAGCAGGTCTTTGCTGCATTCCCTGTTTGGAATCCCGATAGCCATCAATGTGTTTAGTTGATACCAAGCTTGGAGAAACATCTGGCTTTATCCCAGAACGCTTCTTCTTCATCTTTGTCTTTTCCCAACCTTCAACACCAATTGATAAAGTTCGATCATCCCCCTGAACTGCACCACTATTTGCAAGCCTTAGCATTTCCCTATCTCTATCTATTGTACCAGATGGCCTGACAAGAGCATTGCCCTGCACATATACAGATTTTTGTAAGAGTTCTATTCAACATTTTTTTGTCAAGGAAGTAGAGATGCAGAATCATGTATGTTCCTTAGCAAATAAACGTCCACCACAGAAGACGCTACACATTATTTTATGCATTGTAAAGCAAAATGCCACTTAATCTAATGTTCAATATAGAACTATAAACAATTGGAGGATTCAAAATCAATGACTTTTGAAGAATGAAAATTAGCTAAAACTGGCTTTTCAAGTTACATTGTGAAAAATATGAAAAGAGAGACACCGACCAAAACAATAAAATATTTCAGCATGTTAAAAAACAAAGTAGAAAAGATAAAATAGTTGCACTTCTAAAACCATAAACCAATTTGACAAATTCAATACGAGTCAATGAAATGAGTTCCTAAAAGATACAGAAAAACAATATCAGCAAAATATAAGGAGCAGCAAGTACAGGTAGAGTGTACAAGTTACAGACCCTCACATCCACCAAAGAAGTTCGTGTTCGCTTGTTTGGAACAACACTTTTGGTTCTCTCCTCCGATTTTTGCTGTTCAAGTTCAAAACCACTGGTAACAGTATGATTATGAATTCCCATCTTACCAAGGCTTGGTCCCGGAACTGATCGGTCACTTGATAACAATGCATTTGGCCGATCACTGGAAAAGCCTTCTGTTCTAGATCTTTTCTTTGATGGAACGCTTGGGAAAAACTTGTTGAATACAGATAAGGCTTCATTGAAAATTTTTGTGCGTTCCCTGTTAATTGATGAAATTTAATAACCATTTGCAGCTATAACAAGAAGTAATGTATTCAAAGAGCTACCTGGCCTTGACATTGTTTTCACGCAAAAAAAGTTTGAATCGCTTGATTTCCTCAGGTGCAGGTGCTTTGCTTTTTGAAGGACCAGATGGAGAATCATCCAATGAAATGCCAAGTGCAACATTCAAGTGTCGCTTAAAGTCTCCATGACGATTAGCCTTATGGTCAGCAGCCACCACCTTCGGATCAAAACGCAAACATTGAAAGAAATTCACGATATCTCCCTGTGATACTACAGAACTGCTTCGTGTCATGTTTGGGAGAGAAGATAGGATTGGGTTCTCCATGTTCTCACGAAAACTACTTGATCTGTCTAACTGAGCAGTTAAGTGGGATCCACCACGCTGCCCGCCAGTGTACAGTGGCCTATCTGGGCTATCAGCAGACAGATCAAACTTACTAGATGTTGCCATTGCATTGGTTTCCTCACATCCTCTATATTACAAACCCAATAAATGCAATAATGCATGACACAATTATAGTACCACGCATAAAGCCCGTTTGAGCTTTTGTTGGAGAGCAATGCACCTGAAACAAAGAAAAGCCATAGATGAGAGCCAAACAAATTTCAACTACAGCAAGATTATAGACCTTCACATATTTCTCAACTCTTCATCTGTTTGATACTCAATACTGATGATGGTAATATGACGAATGATGAGGAATTGTAGTTAGGTTTCCGAAATAACCAGCAACAGTTTAATTTCACAAATTTAAGAGCTCTAAGCTAAGCTAAGATTGATAAACATAAACTCCTAAGATAATTGATAGCATTAACTTTTTTTCTGAAAGTCGAAAAACATACAGATCTACAATTATGGAATTTTCCATATAAAAATTACAAATATTGATAAACATGGAAGAATAAGGAAATATCAAGAAATTGCAAGAAATCTCAAAAGTCACAAGCAACACGACCAGCCTCATGGAATTCAGTAGAAAACAAGCTTTACATAGATAAAATTCACCATATAACTATACCTAGAATGTAACCAACACCAAAACACATAATTTGGCATAATAAAAGAATCCTTAACTCAAAAACCTAACATCATTTGTCTATTCCTACTACCTTTTTGCCATTTAGCCCTGTAGCCCCACATCGTCAAATAAGCCATAGGCCAACACTTCACACCACCTAAACCAACATAGATTTGATTTTCTTCTTTCCCTAGTAATGGCTTTGCAATTAATTGCAAGTTCTACTAATAAATCTTCATGAAGCACAACTAGACTCCGTTCAATAAGTTTCAATTATCATCTTTTCAGTTGCCAAGAGCTAAAGCTTCTTATAGTAACCTTTCCTTATATAATTTATGCTGTAGCCATAACTTCATCTAAACACCGTCTCCTAATACAGCCTGTTTTTAATAAAAGATTCCATTTCCTTTCTCATATGAAGTTGACTATAGCATTTAATTACCTAAATATAGGAAATAAATTCAAATTTGTTAAAATATTTATTCTCAACTTGAGGTTGCAAGGGATTGTGATTGCAAGTCCTTAATGACACTTTACCAAAGTGCAGGCTTTGGGCAAACCACTTCTCCACTTGAGACACAAATCAAAATCCTAAATGTGACCTAAGCCTAAACCCAAAGTTGTTTGGGTTGAAAAGTTCTAAGATTCATCATGATAATAATTCAAGCATCAGTAAATAAATCTCACTTCGAACACCTTGACAGGTCATACACTTTATCTTCAACTAACACTAGCATCCTAATTCTAATCAAGTCATTGCATGATTGGTATATGCTCCTAGGTAAGCTCCTTCATAAGGTTACAACCATATCTCCTGATGCAGTAAAAACTTTCAGGTGCTAAAAACAAATCAAGCACATAATGCAAACTCATTGTACTGAATCGGTTGTTAACATGTTACAAAACAGGCAAGTGTATAATTTGTAGTAATACTTAAAATGAGATTTAAGATAACTTAGATCCAACAAAATTACATTCAGATACAAGGGACTTGAGCATTGCATTTATGAAAAATATGGCAGCACCTGCATTCCAATTATGAACTGTCTCGTAATGACGAAGGTTTCTAAATTCAGTAAAAAACATTGACAAATCACAAAAATATAATAACTACATGTTGCATCCACACTACAATTCAACCATGGTCCAAAAAGCAGCAGCAAATCTCAGCTCATTAATTACTCACTTGTGTCAACAATAGAAAAGGCAATTGAAAAAAATGTCATACTTCATGGCATGTAACCAATCAATGACACAAAAACGTCTATGCAGCTAAAAGAAGTTAGATTATAATCCTCACTCAATTTGCTCCATAAACAAAATGATCACCATTAGCACCAGTAGTTGTAACCTGGACACAACTAGTTGGTGAGTGAGATTGCTGTTTTACAAATATACTAATTGCCATTCAACTTCTCTTAAATTCCATCTCTCCATTAAATTGCACTCGATTACAACAAAACAAAATAGTCCTCTGGTCCTTTATTTTTTTTTTTCCTCGTCCTTCTTCCATTCGTAATTACCTATATTTCTCCATTCCTGAGTACATTTCGTTACCAGAAAAAGACCTTCAAATCAAATTAGCTGCTTCATTGCAAAAACTTCTGCTAGCACAAGTTCAGATTACTGTTCATTCTATTACTTATTTAATTTGTCATCCAATCTCAACTTCATTCAACAAAACATTACATGAAACAAACTAGCAAAAATAAATCAACAACAAAATAAATGAACATCTAAAAAATTGAATCAGCATAAAACCTCGATAATGGAAGCAGAATCCATCTTGAATCACCAGGAAAAAAATAAAAAACACATCAAAATAAACCCTAGCACTTGAATCAAATGTGAATTTGAAAAAAAAAATACATTAAAAATTGGAAGCGAATTATACCTTGAATAGTTAAAATAATGCTAAATAGTGAGCGAGAAGTGAAGATTGAGTGATTCGCAGATTGGAAATTAACAATTGTGATGAGGAAGAGTTAGAGCTCGAAATCGAAGGTTCGTACAAAGCCATGGAGGACGAGGCGCTCTGAGTTTTGATCGGCAATGGAAATTGGCCTTCGTTAATTTACTGTTATGTCCATGTTTTGAGATCGTAAAAAATTGGGGAAATGAGAAGTGTAGCGAAGGGCGTTTCCGGAATAAAAGTGTTGAGCCGGCTCGTACACAGCTTCAAGTAAGGCTATGTACTATGTTTGGATTGTGTTATAGTGTTATAGGTAATGAAATGTCCTTTCTATCAAAATAACCAAAACGAATTTTCAGTTATAAGTAGTTTTGAGTTCCAAACTGTCTTAGAAATAATATATAACCACATTTTAGACGACATTTTTTTTTTATTATTATTATTATTAGACTAATCTCCTCTCAGATTTCGTAACTGCTCTTCTTCTTTTTTCATCCATAAATTAATTTTTCCCCATAAGAATTTTCTGTTGATCGAATATCCAATTTAGAAATTTTCTAGTTCTGAGTTGTTTTTTTTATTCAATGGTAAGACGATATTGTAAATTAAGTTTTCATATGGTTTTCCAGTTTGGTTAATAATATAGAATGTCAATGTTTGCTTATTTATTGAGTCAACGTTTAGAGTTACTGTGAAAGGTAATCAGACCTTATGTTCTGTGGTCTACTCTTACAATTGAACAAGAATTAATTTATTTAAGATATTTAAATTATGTACATCTCGTGCTTATGTTCCTTACATTGTTTAAATGAATTAGTAATTAATTATGAATCAATATAAACAAAAACAATAGCCTGAAGTTGAAGCCATAGCCGACAAAACAAATCTTATTTAATTTTCTGGATCTATTAATATTTTATTTGGTATCTAATGTTTTTATTTAAAAAATGAAATTATCATCCAAATTAAGCTGTCAAAATAGTGTTATTAAATCCTGTCAGAATATATTAACGAACTGAGTAGATAGATTATTAGTTTAATCGGTCGATCAATAGTTTAACCAGTGAGTCATGAAAATATTAATAATATATATATTCATTAAATAATATAACATAATAAAAAATAATTTAAAATATAAAAAATCGGTTTGATCTGCATAAATCGACCAGTTCAATCTGGTTCTCTTCCTTAAACTGTTCAAAAGCAAAACCGCTCCAGTTTTCAAACCGGTTCACTAATTTTCCGGATCGACCTGCCAGGACGGCTTGAGTTTAATAACTGTGTCGGTGTAATAGAAACAATGTCATAGATATTAAAAACAATTATTGAATGTTATACATAGATGGAAGGAACATAAGTTTAAGGCAGGATAACCTCAAAAAACAAAAAGGGTAAAACATAGAAACATCCCAAAACTAAAAGAGCAAGACAATCAATAGAAGAACGGAATAATGCTTGTTTGGCTTGAGTTTAAGGAGTTATCTCACTAATTGCTATAAGCCAGACTCCTGAGCCAATTATCCAAAGAGAAGAAAACTAAAAATGGATTCCTTCACCAAAGTTGGGAATAAGCAGTGCGATACTTCATCAACAAAGGCATCCTTGTTAAACCCAAAATTGCAAACATAGAATTATACTAGAATAAAATATAAACAGGGAAAAATTGAGCTTCTTGTTCCCAAGAAAACAAATAACCTCTTCTTTCTTTCCATTCTATTTGTAGTTCCCTTGTGGATCAGTCAAGACAAACAAATAAGCTGAGCTATTAAGCTTGCCTGAAGCTCAGATTAGCAACCAGCTTTCCTTTTTGAGCTGTAATATTGCCACTCGCGAGTATGGAATTAGTCAGACTTATAGCAGCCCAATTCATATCGGCAGACCATCCATATGTAGGCAGTAGGCCCACTTATAAACCTGAAATGTCCAGAAAACCAAGCGCTGCAAAATTTTCGTATCTGCTGGGTTTAAGGCTATCCAATTTGAGATGTGAATGTACCTCTGTTAGAACATACTTTGACTGAATTTAACAACAAAAGCTTTTTCCTCATTTTCCCATAATTTTATTCTTTAAAAAAGAGAGAAAAAAAATGGAGAATAGTAAAAAGTTCTGTTTCATGTTTCATTCACAAAAGCAAAAGCCCATGCAATCAGTGGCATTTCAGAATATACAGCAACTGCCTGCGCAGCGTTTTGCAACTTCCTATACTATCCAAAAGGGGGAGGGGGGGTGGAAATGGAAAGAGAGAAGGGCCTACCAGCCACAAGAGAAGGCATATTTAGTCTGCCAACCTGGGCAGTCAGGGACCTTTGCACGAGCTTGGTGATTTTTATTTTTACATACAGAATTGTAGCCAGAACTAATTTTTACTTGGCCAGCCCAACAGGAAAATATGCTTACCTGAGGTTCCTCGAACAGCACTGTACATAGTTTTACAAAATATGCAGATAGCTTCAATTGTGATGCAGACTAGGGATAAACCTGTCTGGGGAAAAAAAAGAAGGTATACCCTTCAACTTCACAAGAGAGGCCCTTCATCTGTTCCTCCAGAGAGTTTAAATGATGAGAATTCAATTGAAGCAAGCTTCCGAAGTTCTGATTCATCAGGCAAGTCTTTAGAATAGTAGTCCACAGCAGAATCACCTAAAATGAATATATAAATATTGTTATGGTTGTCCAAGTATTAACTATCACTAATCCACATAGAAAGTAACCATTTAACATTGTGTATGGATTTCATTACTGAGAAAAGAGTCAGTTGATGACCGTGATGAGCTTCTCTTTAAATCTGCAAAAGTTGGAAAAAATTAAGAAAATGTTGCTTGCATCACATGAAAGGAAATGCAGAAGGCAGGGCCATCAGAACTACATGCAAAAAATAATTGCAAGTGCAATAATCTTTTATCGTCACACTGAAGTTAAAATCTTTAGGAATCATAGAACTAAATTAGAGCATGCAAATCCCATCTAAAAGAAACCAAAATGTGTCTCATTTCAACCTTCCAATGCAAATCAAATAAACAATAGTTATTGCTAAAATATGAGTTGAAATAAACCAATTCTCATACCAAAAGAATGACGTGACCCTTTGATTGCATCAAAGTTCCTGTACGTGTAACCAACAAAACTAAGATCTTGAGGAGATAACAGCGCCTGTTAATAGAGTCACAGAAAGTGAATAAGATATGAAGTCACAGTATAGTAAATAAGCAAACAGTAAGGATCCTGAAACTTTATAATTTGCATGAGCAAGTGAAAGTAAAGACTAACGTAAGAGAGATTATAACTCTGGACGGATGTATATGATTTTTAATAGATTCAAATGTCTAAAAAAATAGAATGACATGATAAAGGGGAAAGTTTAGGAATTGATTGAGATGGCTTCCACCATTACAGCCCCAATCTCCCTGTGTGTGTGTTTGGGTTGGGGCATCCTATCTGCTATTTGATTGATCTTTCTAGAACCTGTCACACATGCTTTGCTTCTAATTCCCAAGAGCATGTCAACATTAAAGATCTAATGGCTGATCAGATTGACTAAACCAAACAAAAATGTTACAAGGGGCTTATGTTCTATTCCCATCAGAAAGTTCTTCAACCCATCAATGCAGAAAACTACATACCTTCCTCATGGGTCCTGATCCTCTTCTTGTTAGTGGAGGTTCCACCTACATCATGAGATTCTCTGTTACAAATTCAATTTCATAGGATTTTACTAAACATCAACAGAATCTAGAAAAATCCAAATTCATGGAAAAAGGAAACAAGCATTTGTTGTGCATAAGAATATTATCTAGAAGTTACAAATTGCACTTATGGTCATTCACATGTTCAAATGATTGATTATGTCATACTATACAATGAATGATTAAGGTCTGGCAAGCATCCAGCCTATGTATTGCAACTATTTCTCTAGAGGTTGAGAATAAAAGACAGCAATGTTATTTGAAGAATAAAGCTTCATTTAATGCATATGAAGATCCCAACCCCAATGAACATCATCTCAAATGAATGTACAAATCTAATCCAAATGGTATTGGAGAGCTTCCTATGAGTCATCTAATCCCATATCAGAACTCATAGCGTTACTTGTTACAGTGAGAAAAATAAAGAGAACTCCCAGCTTCATATACAAAAACAATAGAAAGAAATAGAAACAAGCATATTCACAATTGATTAGAGAGAATTGAAATGTCTCAAATGCTATAAGCCTATACATGTCATGCATTCTGCAATGGCAGTGAAAGGACAGTCATATTGAAGAAGAAAATCGCTCACCTTTTTTATCAACAAGGAAAATGTCTCATTTGTTTATCAGTCAAACAATAAGCTGTAAACATTTGTTATCTATATTATTGTTGTGGCTTAAAACATCCTCCAAGTATTTAATTTGTTGCAAAAAATATTAACATTTGTTAACAAAGATTATTCCTCTTTTTATGAGGTAGACATCCTTGTATCCATCCATCAAACTCACCTCCACTCTGCTAACCCTGTTTTACCATAGAGAAGGTAGGATTTGACTCAAGACTCGAGCACAACCCAAATGGACTTCAGTAGCAAGTTAGCTAGCACCCTTTTCCCATTTTGTTTGGGTTCATCATTTTTCCTTATTTTAAAGTTAACAAACTAGATAATGGGATTCATTCAGTTAAATTTCCTAAACAAATCACAGCAAATGGCCTTCCCAAAAATTAAGGAATAAACAAATGTGTCTCACCTCATCAAATTTCATGAAGTTTTGAGTATCAAGATCCCCGTCAACCTGTGGCTTAAATGCTGCCTCCATCTCATAAAGTTTGTCCCACGCAACATCTTTGAACCAAGGATGAGCCTAATGAAATTCAGTGACAATAGAGTAGTAAGAGAAAAGAAGATATAAAAAGCAAGACATCTACATACAGTAATTATGAAAAAATACTTTAATTTGGTGCCTGTCAAGAGTACCAAGCCTATGTTCAGCATCACAAAGCAACCTACAGATTAGATCCTTTGCTTCAGGTGTGAGCCTTGCCTCCTCTGGAAATTTTAAGTGATTTCTCCAGTGCACAATCTGGATATATCGGTCATCAGGCTAGATGAAATGAAAACGGACAACCAGAAAGGGAAAAACAGAAGCTGAAAAGGAAAAGAATGAAGGGGAAAAAGGCATCTGACAAGAGTACAGAAGAACAAGTAACATAATACCATAAGGCCAAATATTATAACAGGGTAAGTTTCTTTCAGACTTCTATAACATATCCTTCTCTCAAAAGTTTAATTATTATCATTAAAAAGACCATAATTTTTTACCAAAAAAAAGGTTTCATTTTTCAACTAGGAAATGACAAGAGGAAATAACCTAGACAAGGTATAGCAGAGGAAAAGGATTAATGTAGGAGACCTTAAAGTAATTTGTGATTAGAACTTATTGAGTCGAGAATACTTCTTGAAGAATGAATGCATCAAATTATTTAATGTGCCAAGATAATTCAATTCTGAAAAATGTTTCGATTTCATCTGCAGTCATGCTAACAACAAACTGATGTTGAATAAATGATGCTGCTAATGTAAATGAAACAAAGCCTAGGTACAACTACAATTGACATGCATGTTACCAAAAAGTAGTGAGACAGACAGAAAATACATGAAGAGCATAAAGCATTTTACAGAATGAATGCATAACACTAAAGCTTATCAGACATTACATGATCCGATGGAAAGAGAATAAATGCATAGCAGGTAAACCTTTCTGCATGTTGTTACAGGATCATCAGAGTAGAACGGAGGATAACCAACGAGCATCTCATACATTATTGCACCGAGTGACCACCTGCAATCAGAAAATTAGGCCAGAACTAATGAAATGAAATATCTCACGTTATTATACTCTGATACTATCTTTGGAACACAAAGATGGGAGGAATAGAAGAGTGATGGAAAATGGAAGAGGTCAAAATCATTTTCGCTTATTTTATTTAGAATTGAGTGGAGAATGAGAGGATACCTCCCTTGATTTTCTCTTCACCAACTTAATTTCCTTTCATCCTATTTTCCACTCCTTCCACACAAGAATAATTGTTTACAACTCTCATTTTATGTATTCCTCCCATTCTTTACTATAGACAAAATCAACAATGCAATAAAGCCTTCCCTTAATTTTCGTGAGTTGCGTATAATTCATTCTAAACTAACCAATCGCACTCCATTGAATATCCTTTCTTCAGCAATACTTCTGGAGCAATATAGTCAGGTGTGCCAACTGTGGAGTATGCCTGCCACGATTAAAGCAAGGAGAACAAAGAACCTTGAAAATGAAGAAAATTTTAAAAGCCAGAGAACAATAAATGATGGAAATTTCAAACAGAAGACACGTCCTCTTGTAAAATTCATGTGTTGAAAGATTTCTCCGTGGGATACATATGATAGATCACTTATTGAATAATATTCTTTTTCATGAGAATGTGAATTCTACAGCAGAACAGCATAAATAGTAACTACATGAATAATAACAGAGAATTTGCATGTGTAAATGCACGAGCGTGACCATAAGCACATATGCAGCATGTCCATATGGGAGCATGATCCAGCCTCATTTTAGAAAACTTCTATATTAGATTTCATAAGTGCCTTAAGCTTCAGAGTTTCGAATGAAATTGTGTTTAATTTTAAGCTATGTAATTGGTTAAATTATCTAGAATGTGCAAATATAAGTTATGATTTAAACCCCGGAATTAAAATTGCAAAAAAATAACAGAAAACCAGACGATACAGAGGATTGATAGTATACCAATTTTCTCCTGTTTATCTTCCAATGCTGTAATTGTTCTCGGGGGCTTTTCCAGCGCCCTCCACCTGCATCTGGAAATCGACCGCCAACATCCATTGATTCCTTCAAGTTCTCATCATCAAGTACTTCATCTTCACTAATGGCAGACAAATTTGAGCAATCAAGAGGCTTGCAAAGACCAAAATCAGAAAGCTTTATATGGCCGTTTTTGTCCAGCAATAAGTTATCAGGTTTTATATCTCTGAGGAAAAAAAATGGTTGTCAAATTAACAGCAGCTTCACAAGATCAAGCTAGAAATATAACACAGTTCAAAATATTTCAGTTTCTCATACATTTTCTAATTCTTCTTTAAAAAAAGAGCTGCTAAGTACTCACCTATGAATGTAGTGATGTTCGTGAATATATTCTATAGCCAGGACAGTTTGAGCAATATAAAATCTAGCCACAGTTTCAGTCAAGGTCTCTTCTCTCATTAACAAAGTCATAATGTCACCACCAGGTAGATATTCCATGATTAGATACAAGAATTCAGCATCTTGAAAGGAGTAATAGAGTTTGACAATGCAGTGACTGGAAACTTCTGCAAGCAAATTCCTTTCAGCTTTAACATGTTCAACCTACAGTGCATACACAAAATTAGTGCATGTTAAGACTAAACGTGTCATATTGACAACATGGGGACTTTGCTCCTTCGTCAGTTATATAACTTCTCATGACATGCCCATAGTATCTAAACTTAATTTATTCCATCTTGTCTATAGAAGTAAAATGCTGCAGTTAAATCTCCTCATCTCAGTGCACTTGATTCAACCATTCTCATGACAATGTTACTCAAGGACCTAAAGTTCTTCAAATAAAGCACTCCTATTTAAGGACAGGAATCATATAATATAACTGTATTTTGCAAGCAGAAAGCTCTTCACTATCTACATATATTAAATTGTAATGTGGCTTCATATATCACAATGATGATAGCCATTTCTTTGTTTTCTTTTCAAGTTCACAAACAGTACAGGTTATGAATCCATTATGTACAGGCAGTCCAGCTTATCCAACAAACCTTTTGCACATCAATGATCTCTTTTAAGATTCCTGGTGGCATTATCAAGCATTGAGTGTTAGGAAGAACAAATAACCTTAGACACATTATGGAATGCACACAAGTAAGATAACGCGTGAATCTAAACTTCTAAAGAAGAGAGTAGGAGAAGATATCAGCTCTTATGAAACATAGTTACCTGATATATATGAAGTGAGAAAGAAAAGTAAAGTGTGTATTATGAAATTCCAAGAAATAGATGAAAAATCTTTCAATAGTTTCAAGTATCACCTGTCCCCTGATAAGCATTTCTGACTTCTTCAATTTTTTCATGGCATAGATATCGCCAGATTTTTTCTCCCGACACAACCTCACCTGCAGAATCCACCATTACCATGATATCAAATGCCCAGTAGAACTATTTGTAGTTGTACCGACAGGATTTGGGAGGAATAAGTGGGAGAGAGAAGAAAGAGAAGAAGCAGAGTAAGAATCATTCAAGAAAAGGAAAAAGCAACATCAAGGATGAAATCTGCATGATGTCCAGGATAAAAATAGGCTTTGATAGAGCCAACACCACCAAACTGTACCTCTGCCACCACCTATGCTAGCACTAGACTCTTTTCCACTCCTTAACCTCCATTAGTTCTCTAAAAGAAGCTTTTACAACAAAAAGAAAAAAAAAAGAGTAAAACTTGTTTTAGTTAGAAATCATAGTACATTAAATGGGAGTGTATAAGTATGCACAGAATAATTCTACACTTGATGACGACCCCAGACGAGGAATAAGATATTAGGTCGGCAATGGTGATGGTGAACATTTGCAAGATGTTTGCACAGCAATCTTTCTTCACCCAACAAGGAAAGCTCCTTGCTCCTTCCTTTCATACCTAGACCTTAACTCTTCCCACCTATGAGAGCATATTAAACTAAATATGGATCTGATAACTTGTGCAATACATAGACAAAAATTTAAAACTTTGGAATTCTTCAAATGTAAAAACAATTAATACACAAATTATGACACATCACATGGCAGCCGGCATGCATCATTTATATTCAGTCATACAACTAACCTCTCCAAAAGCCCCTCTTCCTATGATGGTCAAAAGGTCAAAATCATCAACACAAATCTTGTGCCTTTTCAGTCGCATGTATTCTGTCTCTTTGCGCTCTAAGTCCTTTAGTCGATTAACTTGTTCCTCTTGAGACACATGAGAAGTAGCCAACTGTTTTTCCAGCACTGAGCGCCTGTAATTAATAAAATAAGCCAGAAAGGAATATGCCAAGATCCATAACTACATCCTATAATAATTAATTATCTGTTTAGTGGACTAAATTCACCTATGATATCTATCAAATAGATTGCTAAACACACAAGAAAGATTTATTAACAGCATGGAAAAACCAAGAGCAGGTCTTCATTTATATGGATTTTCCCTATTAAATATAGAAAAAAGCATAATGCAGTTAATGAACTAGTCTTCTAATAAAGCAGAATCAAAATAATTGAGAAAATTTCATCCATGTTTATTTTTCTCATCAGTAAAAACACGTTTGACGGCAAGCTGCATATATTAATTGTCCCAAAAAAAGAAAAAAAGCAGCACTAACAAAATATATACAAACACAAACACACAACCAATCTAATTCAATTAAAAAATGTCCCGGCTGTAGTTTTCAAGTTTTCGGCAATGCAAAATGAGATCATCCAAGGTTGATCAAAAGGAAATTAATAGATATGTAAAGAGAAACAGAAACCTTTCTTTGCGCTGTTGGATATGCTTCATCTGAGCCTTGTAGTGGTTCTCAATGTAAAGCTTGGCAGCAGCCACCCTTTCCCGGGTCAAGCTGGACCCTACCTCTGCTCCTTCCTCATCCTCCTCCTCCTCCCCTGCCATGGGACCCACCTGGTGCTCCTCCTCTTCCTTATGGCTATTATTCTCCATAGTACACCTCCTCCTCCCTCTCTTTCTCCTGGATTGTGATAATTGTGACAACGGAGCAGGCTGACTAAGGCAATTTATGAGAGGCTTGGCACCTAGGGGACGAAGCTGAACAACAGCTGAAGAAAAGACAAATTTCCTCTCTCGCTTTATAATTCAACACAGGGCCTTGTCTGTCTGACACGTAGAATTATACTCGGCCGGATCGATTCCGACCCTACCACAACTGACAGTTATTACCATTTGCAGCTTTCCTCTCTTTTTTATCGCAATATCTAACGGTCTCAAATCCTAGGTAACAGCATGGGACCCAGAATTGGGATTTTTGCGTAGATAATCAACGGCTCAGAATCTGCACTCATTTTGCTGAAGGATTTGGGGGCCTACAATAATTGAAACTGTAATACGCGAAATTCATACTGAGTTACTGATGGACGGATGCTTTAAGCTGTATATGCGTATTTGATTTCAGCTGAGGTATTGACAAGGTAATTAATTAATTAATACTAACTTTTTAATATGGGTCACGGCTAAAAGTTTAATCACCTTATTACATTCCGCCTATGAATATTTTTCCCAAAAAAAAAAGAAAAATTTGAAAACTAGACCTAGGCATGATCCGCTCCGCATGGAGTAGTGGTGGATATGGATATTAGAAAACCCACCTCATGACCTACCCAACAGTTAGATAGATAATTAGCAATGATTAAATGTAATTTAATCTTTAAAACATCATTAAGAATTGATTGTAAAAAAATAGTTTTCGCTTTTGTAGCTTGTTTTTATTAGGTGGATTAGTTTAAAATTGAAGTTTAAAGTTAAAACACAACCAAGAATTGGCAATCGAATTATCGTGGAGGGAGGGTGGGTACGTACGACTATGAGTTGGCAAAATTGGATTATCTCTTATTCCCCAATCAATGGCGAGACATTCCAGAATACTACATGGTAACGATGGCAAGTCAATGAGCATGAGCCAGGCAGTTTACTTAGCTAGGGTACTGAGAAACAACGCCATCAATCACGATTGCAAACAAGATTTGGACAAAAGACAGTTAAAAAAAAAAAGGGATTTGGACAAAAGGAGGTTGAAAATTGAACCATCCCAAAATGGGGCTGTCCTGTTTCATGGTCTAATTTTACGAAATGGTGATGTTAGGACCAGATTGTTTTGAAATGGGCAACCAAACTGGGAAAACAAGATTCATGTAAAAGAATGTAAAAGTTTGGAATCTCTATCAGAAGGTCTCTAATTGATCCAATGAAAGACGATAAAATAACTAAAAAGAAGCATCCATTTATTTGTTTAGATGGGCAAAATAAATATTTTACATGGACCCATCAAAAAAATCTGACAATTTTATAAATTAGTACAGTATGCAACCCACCCATAGCAAAAAAAAATAAAGCAAAAACAAAATATCCAGCCTACAAAATCATATGCTATCTCTAATGAGTAATTAATAACTATAGAAAAGAAGTGCCTGCAAGGCCATGATGCAAGAGATTATGAGCAATATGATCCCTGGCCTGAATAGCACCAACGGATCTCAAGCCATTTTCAGCAATCATCCCATCATCAAAAATATCAAATTTTAGCTCTGGCTCTATCTCCTCATTTCTCATCTCGCAGATGTTATGCAAAACACAACAAGCGCCAAGAACAACAGGCAAGTCTTGGAGCTTAACTTCAGTTCTCTTCTGTAAACAAGACCACCTTCCTTTCAATCTTGCGAATGCTTCCTTGGCTACCCTTTGAACCTCGCCAATCTTCTCATTAAAAGCATGCTGTGTCCATGTCAAGTTTTGGTGGGTATAAGGTACAAGAACCCAATCCATTAAAGGATACCCAGAATTCCCAACGATCCATACATCCTTCAAAGCCCCTCTATTACCCCTCTGGTACAAAGCAGACTTCTCTAATACCTGATCATCAGGCATTGAACCAGGCCAGCCAATGCAAACATCAGTAAAAACACCTCTAGGATCAACAACTCCTTGAACTGTTATTGAATATGAAGTCTTTTGATTCCTTTCAGTGTGTCTCTTGTTGAAATAAGCAGCCACGCTAATCTTCGGTGCGATAATTGGGATATGGGTAGTATACATTGAGCCACCAACATTTGGTATACCTGACATTGATTCATATTCACTTTTAATCGTCCTTAATCTCTCCTCATCAGGCCATTGAAGAAATTTGGGCATTAACACATTCCTTATGGCCGAGCAAACCTCAAGAACCAGTTTATGACAAGTGGAGATCCCCAATCCAAACCTTTTCGATACAAGTCTCAAAGGCTCACCCGTGGCTAGCCTCCAAATGCAAACCGCCACGCGCTGGCGAACAGGAATGGCGTCTCTTAACATTGTATTCTTTTTAGTGACAACTGAATCCAGCTCATCGCATATCATAGCAAATGTGGCCTTACTCATTCGAAATGCTTTTTTGAATTCTTCTTCTGGAAAATCCGGATGGCTACACCTCTCCCACCAGTCCTTTGACCTATCCTTCACCCATAGCCGCCGATGCTGACCCGACCCACCGGCGCCCCCACCACCACTAACCTGAGCAGAATCTCCAGAAGCCGCATTTTCAATGGCCAGCGCAGCAACTGTGGAAGCGGACCGGCGTGCCCGTTTGGTTCTAGAATGATCCATTTCATCCAAATCAGTATAATGGTTCTGGAGCTGAGAACTATAATCATTCGTAACTTCAAGTTTTCGCTTGTAATTAGAATCGAAAAGGGTTTTATCTTGTTGAGAATCAATGACCCACTGCTGTTGTTCTTGCTTCTCCTCCTCATCCAACATCAAAAGAGAAGCAAGTATGTCTCTCATTGCACTCTTCTTCAAATCATCTTGCTTATCATGTTGTTGAAATGGGTCCTTATTACCATCTCCATCTTCCTCGTCACCCTTTCTCTTCCTCTTCTTTAAATCATTGTTCACACCAAAAGCACCAGTACCAGTAGCACTAGTATCCATGTCCTGAAAAAGACTATAGAAATGTGAAATCTCGTCCTGATTAAGAAATGGGAAAGATGAGATTTCCATCAAAGTGAAAGCAAGAAAAAAAGTGTTTGAAAAAATGCCTGAGAGGAAAGATGTGAACTCGCAAATGGTTTTCAGATTCGAAGAACAGAGCTGGTTATTGAATGGGAATTGGGGGGTAATTTGATATTATATACAAGCGAGGTGGTGGTACTGGGTAACTGGTAAGAAGAGAGGGAAAGGAAGCGTGTGGGATAATGTGGACGCGGAGGAGGGGACTCATTGGACGGTGACTTAAGACTTCTTTTGGAGTATTATTATATGTTAAGGTTTTTACGCGGTTGGGGATTGGATTTGTATGGTTTTATGGGCGATGGTTTTAGAATTTCTTTTTTTGTTTTACAAGACACGTTGCAGAAAAGGGCAGTGTGTCTGGAAGCTTCGTAAAATGTGTATGGGGAAGGTGAAGGGAAAGAGCTATTTGAAAACGAATATAAGGTTATGACTGTAAAATCACAAATATATATTTGCCTTTATTACAGATTATTTGGTCTGCTTATTGCAGCTACGAGAAGCCAGCGGTAAATGGATAATCGTCCTAAAAGGTAAAATACATTTCAATGTTTAAATTTTTTATTTCATATCATAATAACAATTTCGTCCCTTTACTTTTAAAAACTAACTATAATCTATATAATTAAAATAATTTTTTTAATTAAAACCCAACAGAAAAAGGTGAATATAATTTTAATTAAAGAACTAAAATATAATTTTATAAACCCATATGTATATTATCCTTGTTATGGTAAATAATAGTGGATTATTAATAGATATTGATGAGTGTAATTTTTAATATACTATTAATATATAGAATAAAGAATATCCTGTGTTCCGTTCTTTATTACATTCACTTTATATAATATAATTTCAATTGTAACTGAAATAGGTAAAATTTAATCATAAATATTAGGTCATATTTTTTGTCTTTAATGGCCTTTTTTATTAATTATTTATTGAACATTATAAAATTTAAACATTGTTTGGTCATATCTCTGTTTAGGTGTATTTCTGTTCAGATGTATCTTTGTTCGGATTTTGATATCACTTTGACTACTTGGTTCTTAATTTAATCGAGATTGCTTATTGATAGATACCGAACAGACTCTTTGTCTATTAAATATATTAAAATATATTTTTTAAATTTATTATTTAAATAAAATTTAGTAAAAAATAAATATTGATTTAAATATGATATTCATATAAAAATATAATTATTTGCTAATAAAATAAATTATACATATATTTATTTTAATTATTGTGTTTGATATGATTGATACAGACAAAATATCTTCTTATTTCGTATATTAATTTATTTAAACAATTATACCATTACTCTAACAACCAATATTATACTACTTATTATTTCTGACTTTAAATAAATACTTGCAAGTGGGTTTCGTATAATTACAACATACGAGTAGGATAATGAGTGGACCATTATCCGAACAGTCAATGGAGGGGTATGATATTTCCTTGTCATAAGTTGGCCTTTTCCAGATGTGTGTTTCTCATTGGTTGAGTCAACTGTTTTTATGATTTGAATGTTGTTATACTTATCATTTATTTTATTTTATCTTTTTCATGAACTTGAGATATTTCAATTCCATAAGGGTACGTTACATGTAACAACAATTGAAGTGACTAAGATGTTTTATTCAAAATCCTCATAAATGCAATCGAGATGATCCCTACGTCAAGGAGATCTACACCTATCGAGTATCGACATTCTAAGGGTGGCAAAAAAAGAATCTTAGTGTCAAAAATTGACCTTTTTCGTTTTAATAAGATTGAAACGTAAGAAATATGCTTGTTTAAAAATATATAATAATGCTAAAATTCATAATACAAATTTTTAAATATAATTATTCATTTCAAAGACTTCCTAAATTGGGAAATTCTCTGAAATGAACCCTTTCGCGGACAAAAATTTCTTTTTTTGCAATGATTGTAATAAAGAGTTCAAATTTAAAATTAAATAAATTAAGGAGTTCAAATATGTGTTTTCCATTTTTGGGGGGGTTTATTACAAAGACTATAGGAATGCAATTAGATACTTTGTTATTGGTCAGAACTCAAAATCATGGACTGGCTTCGTTGTTGTTTCTAATTATTTGTTTCCTTTACTAAGTAAACGAATGCATTATTGTCGAGGGTTGACTAACTTGGACCCATATGAAATAATTCAACAATACCGTGTAATTCAACTATAATTTTATTTTTTCCAATACAAATAATGGACCAACGGTCCCTTAAAAAAAATAAAACTCATTACTTACCTAATAAGCATTAGTAGCAATTTAGTAAACATTTTTTCTAGTACGATTCTGATTTTATTTTTGATAGGTCCAATGCATTCACATTATTTTTTAGTCAACGTTGCAACAATATTTTTTCTATGTTTTAGAATATTTATTCTTTTAATAAAATATGGTTTAACAATATCTAAGTTATTAAAATATGTATGTTGATTAATCAACGTTTGCAAAAAGATTTTTTTTTAAAAATAAAATATGATTTAACATAAAATAAATGATGGTTTAGATTAATAAAATGTGAAATTCATAAATTGCACAAAATTTTTATAATATAAAAAAATTATATATTATAAAATCAATATCCTATTATTTGGTTACATGTCTGATGAGATATAAATTACGATAGAATTGATAATTTTTCCATCAATTAAATTTAATAAATTTCATTAACTAAATTCTATAGATCTAAATCAACTTAATTCATATCCCTCAAAATAATTTATTTACACATTTCGCCCGCGTTTCATCCCAATTTACGGACACAACCTAAACCGGAACTTCAGAAGTAGTGGTCTTTGTTTATTTGCTTTATCTGTGGCCCAGAAAATTTAGCAGGAAAAGGAAGTGGTGGTTAAGACTGTTGGGGTTCCAAAAATACAAGAAGCAACTATCACCATACACAAATCACTCTTTTCCATGGCTTCTCTTGTCAGTTCATCTGCCGCCATTTCTGTACAACACAAGGTAATATTATCAATTATCCCATATTTATATCAATTTATAGTGTAATTATCAATTACCTCAAGAGTATTGATGAATAATGATGATTTAGGGTTTTTTTGGCTAGTTAATTATTTGCCTAAACTGGAAATAGCTCCTTAATAGTGCATTTGAATCAAATTTGGTTCTGCATGTAATTTGTCTAATGTAATTAATCATCTTTGTTGCCCATTTTTTAACAATTTTGTTTGTTACAGGCGAATCGTCTTCGTGCTAGACCAATATCTACGAACTCAATTTCACGTTTTTATCAGAATATTGTTGGCAGTGATAGGTTTCATGGGCTTTCTTTCAAGACAAAAGCCAAGTTGTCTGTTGAATCAAATGTAGCTGAAAAAGAATCAACCAGTGTCAATGAGAAGATTGGTAATTTCTTCTCCTGGTTGTGCACTTTACTAGATAACTAGTTATTTCTCTTTCTATTTTTAAGCTATAATAGATTTTGATTAGAACAAATACACAGAATACACCTTGTTGAAGCCGATTTTTGAATGTCACTTCGATACAATACAACTTTCTGAATCATTTCATAAATTGACCTCCCGCCTAATGTTTGGATAGAATCTTCTCCTTCAAACTATGAAGAGAAAACGAGTTGGATATTTGGAAATTCGACAGGCCATTCTGCTTATCTTGTTCAAATTTTCAACCGTAACTTAAATTATGTTATCTCCCTTTCATTTAATATTGGTTTAGTTGCTTATTATGTGACACTATATCATGTTGAACATTTAAACAAGCTTTGAGTAAATGTACCAGGGAGTGACTGTGATTATCAAAAATGTGTTTAGTGGTTTGCATGTACCTTTCGATTGTATAAGCTCCATAATAGAGATGAATGCATTTCCATACCCTCATTTCTTCACGTGAGAGCATATTTGTGTACATATATGACCTTTTGAGATGAGATGCGTCATATTTAAAATAAGTTAAAGAACAAAATTGCTAACTGTTATTCCTTTTTGGGTATAAAGTTTTATCTAGTAATTTATTGGTATTGTTGCAGATTATGGAGTTGTTAGTATTCACCATGTTGGAGTGCTTTGTGAAAACCTTGAAAGGTCACTTGAATTTTATGAGGGCATTTTAGGTACGTCTTTTTCCTTGCTAATGCCAATAAACCTTAATAAATCTTGTTTTTTCTTTTTTTTTTATATCTCTTGGCATAAGAGAAAATAATGACGAAGGATTACAAACTACTTTTCAATTTGCAAATAGGTCTTGAAATAAATGAGGCAAGGCCGCATGATAAGCTTCCCTATAGGGGCACTTGGCTGTGGGTGGGTTCTGAAATGATTCATTTGATGGAGCTTCCAAATCCCGACCCCTTAACTGGACGACCTCAACATGGTGGCCGAGATCGACATACTTGCATTGCTATTCGTGATGTGTCTAAGCTGAAAGCAATCCTTGATAAAGCTGGTACACTTCTCTTCCCCCCAAATGAAAATGAAACAAGGTTTTTCCTAAGAACGTGCCTGAAATACATATAGCTCTGCGATTTACCTAATGAAGTCAGAAATCAAATAGTATATTTTGCAAACAGGTGTCTGCTTACTGAAGAAATGCCTTTTCTTGTAATGTTTTTTATTTTGCAGGTATTCCCTATACGCTTAGCAAGTCTGGCAGGCCTGCAATCTTTACGCGAGATCCAGATGCAAATGCTCTTGAATTCACTCAAGTGGATAACTGACATATTTTACTATCCATAGCTAAAAATTTGAAAAAAATGAAAGGCTTTGGTCTTTGTCCATCTTTAGACTCCAAATAAATGTATACAGATCACAAATATTAGATGTACAGAGACATGGATTTATGTATCAATGCAATATAGAGGATCACAAGTTATAACTAACTGTATGTGCCAAATTAGTTTTGTTGTCTTTTCCCCTGCTGGTGAGCTGCTGAATGGCTATGGTCAAGTATCTTTATGGCACTTGCAAATGAAGGCGTGACCTCCACTCCTGTATGGCTGAACGCAACGTGTTATTTGGAGTTAATATAGAATGCTGAAGCCTCAGCTTTGTCACTGGTGATACCCTGTGTCTGTCAAGCCATGCTTTAATTGCTCTGTGCTCGTATGTAAAACCATCAGCAGCAATGTACGGTTCATGCATTATTTCCTGCATGAAGTAACACCGGTGTGTGCTTAGTACATAGAACTACAACAGAGAAAGAAATTCTTTTAGCTAAATTTGTCTTGTGAAACATGACTTGTTACCTGAAGGATGGGACAAAAGTAGTAACTCGGTGCGTAGATATTGCTTCTTTCCAACTTTAAGCTAGCATCTGCAATATCCATAAGTCTTCTCAGAACTGGCAGAACTTCAGTATCAAGATCTGGTCTATCCCTGCATCTAAGTTTTGAGCACTTCAATGCAATTTGAGCTAGCTCCTCGGTTTCAAGAAGTGGCCAATCTGTAACTGATGTATCCAGAATGTCGGCAAACTGACCATTTATTATTGCATTTTCAACAGTCAATATAAGACCATTAGGATGCCGAGCGGTTAATAATTGGAGAATTATAATTCCAAAAGCATATAGATCTGATTTTGGTCGGATGGTCCCAGTTCTGTGGTATTCAGGATCCATGTAGTAGAGAGTACCAGCAAGAATAGAGTCTCGATACTCTGTGATATCGTCAGGTACAACATCTGTAATGAGTTTTGCCAGCCCAACATCTCCAATTTTGCTCACATAATTCCTGTCTAACAATATATTACCCGGTTTTAGATCCCGATGGACTATGGGCGCTGGCTTTGAGTTGTGTAAGAATGCAAGTCCGCAAGCCACTTCAAAAACTATCCTGAAACGGACAAACCAAGGAAGAGGCGGTTTTCCATTTCGGCGGAAGATACACTTGTCTAAGCTTCCATTTTCCAAGTACTCATATACCAGACAACCATTCTCAGGGCAAGCTCCGAGCAGCAAAACCAAATGCGGATGGTGTAACTGGCTAAGAACTTCAACCTGCAAAAGATCAGTGAATAATATCGTGATTGCAGCAACAAATTGGGGCTTCTTAAAGCATTTCAGAATGAAAGATAATTTGCAGTTTGGCATTAATATGAAATATCATATAACGACCAGAGCTTCATGATGATACAGAGAAATAGAATTCGTTGGGACTCATGGTAGTGGTGTTAGGGAAATATTCTCACTAGTAAGAGCCTCCTGTTTAAATTCTTGCAACTCGTAAGAAAAAAAATTAAGAAAAGAAAACAGAGTTTCGTACTATAGTTACTAGGAAAATTGGAGATGGTTCACGCTATGAATTACCTCTCTCAAGAAATCCTCTTTCTTGTTAACTCCATCATGTCTAAGAACCTTCACGGCTACTGGGGTGTGATCAAGATTGCATTTGTATACTTTTCCATACCCTCCTTCACCAATCACATTACTCTCAGAGAAGCAATCTGTTGCCAACTCTATTTCATCCATACTGTACTTTTTATACCTCCTATCACTCACGAAGATTGCAGCAACAATTTTCTGTTTCTCTAACGACTCTTTGTCGGCCCTAAGCTCAGCCATCTGCCTTTCATAAGCTTCTTTAGCAAGTAAATTTTTTGCCTCCTCTACCTCTGTCTTGGCTTGTAAATACCTTGCTTTCTCTTCAGCAGCAATTTTTCTCAAAGTTTCTTCACTTTGTAGGGTAGCATTCACTCTTCTTGCTTCCTCAACAAACTCAGATGAAACTAATTTGACCTAAAAAAATCAAAGCAACAAAATAAGAAGTAAGTTGCGGAGATAGAAGATAACTTTTTTCGCACGGGCCATCCCAAAATCTAGCAGATGGTCTGAAACATTAATTTGACACCATTAATTTTAGTCCTGATTTCCTGAATGTGGTCAAAATCTAGCAGATGGTCTGAAACATTAATTTACATTGTTTTTTCCATCGTTTTCCTGCTGAATTATCTTGAAATGAGAAGAAAGCAAAAAAATTTATTTGCAATTTTACAAAGTACAGAATGCTATATGATTATTGAAGAACACCTCGCTTTGAGTGTGCACCAGCTCTTCACAAGCTCTTCTATACATGGCAACTGTATTTCGTAATTCTAGCTGTAACCGTTCTATTTCAGCCCGTATATATGACTGCATAAAGGGAAAAATTTACATTTGAAAAATTCCTCAAAACACCACCTTAATTATATAAGTGAAGAAAACAATTTAAAAAAAAAAAATTTACCCAGTCAGTTTTTGTTGAAGCAATGGAATCAAATGTCTGACTCTGAGTACTAACAGTTAGAGGGTCATCTCCCAATTCCCGAAAAGTCCTGTCTACATCTACAGCAGCATTTACAGAAGAATCCCTGTGTTCAAATGCTTGAGGTTCTGGGAGACTAAAGTCAGACTCAGACACTGATGATGCTCCAAAGAATTTCTGAAGTTTGGATTCTACAGGGGAAGAATAAACCTCAGGCTCAAACGCTAAATTATTGATGCTGCCAGAACCTTTTGTATAACCTCTTTTAGCAAACACCCAGTGCCTACGGCTGGTACCTGCAAAAGAAGAGACAATAAGATGTAACACTAAACTCATATTCGACTATAAAAGCAAGAACTTGAAACATACCAGTAATGGAAGAGGAATTTCCTGACTTTGTGATGATCTTGTGTTCACATACGACATGAATATTGCATGTCTCTGGAGCACCATTCAGCACAGTTATCGGTACTCCTGCTCCCCTTATCTTCCTAAATAAAAATATGATGTAATTATTGAATTCAAAAACAGACACATCATCCTCCTCTAACTATTGAATTACACTGGACACAAGGAAAACAAGAATGAAAGATGTGTATAGCAACAACCTGATTATACAATTGGGAGACCAAGAACCCATTACTAAACTGTTAATCCCCGATTGTGAAACAAATTTTAAGAGCGTGATTGCAGGATTGTCACCCTCTAGCACCAGAGTTTCCATCTACAAGAATGATCGGATTAAAATTACAAACTTGAATCACAAAATTCAGAATTTTAACAGAACCTCAGCTTCAAAGAGAGAACAGACTAAAACCTAGAACCTTTTGAGTCTTGCATAGCTTTTTAAAGGGTATGAAGATTTCTTCGAACTTCGCTTTCGCTTCCTGCACGTATAGTGCCACCACATTCTCGTCCACTTCTTCAACGGGCAAACGATTTCCAGCTTTAAAGAGGCAAAGAACACGAAAGTTAATTCTTTTAGTTAATAAAAAGCAATCAGTCCGATTGATTAAAAAAAAGGTTCAAATCCACCAAAAAGAAGCACATAAAGAAAGAGACAAGGTGTAGGTATAAAAGTGATGGCCGGAATGACGTGGACTAAGATGAACCGATTGGCTTTGGGCACTAAATTCTCTACTGCCCAGCGAACGGCTCTTCGGCTTCCCTTTCCTCCGACACCTTTACCGGCGTTCACAGCAACCGCCACAGACAACATCTCCGGCGCATAACCACCGCTAGCAGCTACTAATTCATTTCTTCGATGGTAAGCACAGAATTGAAATTCGGAGCTGAGGATGAAAAGACTGGGGAGTGGACTTTGACTTTCAGTTGGTTTTATTTTATTTTTTTCCAAAACTTTTCATAGATAGCCCATCATCTTTACAGTCCATGCACATACAAAATAAATTAAAAAAAATCCATTTGATATAAGTAAGAATATTAATATTTTTTATCATAATTAAAAATGTGATATTTTTTAAAATGATAATTAATTATTAATTATTAAATTATGTCTGTTATTCTCTTGCACTATTAGTATGTAACCATTAAATAGTATTATTTTTATTAATGTTTTTGTGAAATGGGAATTTTAGTAGACAACAAAAATATTTTGGAAGCCCTTTTACTTGTATGTCAATAATATGTATTTGCATTTCATATCCAAATCAAAGTTCACTTAAAAAAAATATAATGTTGAATTTAATCTAACATTATTTGATAATTAATTTTGAAAATAATAATTAACAGCAAGGGTATATTTTAATGTGGAAAAGTAGAATTGTTACATACATTTGAAATCAACAAGTAATAAAACTATTGAAGATCACAAATAGAAACAGAATATATGAATATTATAAACTCCAAAAATGGCAAGAAACTGAACATATATAGAGAGAGAAAGAGGTGGGTGACAGATAGAGGGTGAGCACGCAGAGCTACGAGCATGAAGTTTGAATGCAAGAAAACCATGTGTGCTCACTCTCTTCTGTCACCCTCCATACTTAACCTGATGACTTGCATATTCACGTAACATATTTCTCCCATGTGGTTCAAAGCCCTAAATTCCTAAAATTGTAAGCTACATAGCCTTGGAATTTAATGTGTGTACGAGGAAACAAGGCCGATTGTAAGAAATGTTTGTTTGTAAGGGATTTTATAGGAGGTGAGATAGAATAGGATTACATCATCCATGAGAACATAATTGGGTATAAACGTATTAAATTAACCGATTAATTAATTTCACGCTTTAATTTAATTCCACACTTTTCATATTATAATTTACTTTGGAAAAACTTAATATGCCGTGTGAGAACTTATTCGTCATCCCACTTATCATATTAAAAAGTAAAAAAAAAACCCCTTTTAATTTTGATGACCGACCGCCGGTATAATTGAAATTGAATATATAGAACTAAATTGGTAGGAAATTAAATTGAAATTGACTCGAACTTTTCGTTCTAATCAATATTAGATAATTAGGAATAGGGTTGATTTGTGAAAATAATTAGGAGACAGTATTGGATAATATAACAGTCTCCATCACCATGTTGCTTAATTTTAATCATAATATGCTTTTCATCAAGTATTAGAATTGTATCCCAAGTCAAAGACAATTCAGATTATTTGCTTTTATACAAAGAAAGTGATTATGAGAATCCAATAAATTTGATTAGTTAGTTAATTATTAAACCTTATCATGTAATAGTTTTAATTATCTTAATTAGACGAATTAGAGTCACTTGACCTTTTCAGTATATAAGGCTTATGCTCGCAAAGATGGAATCCAAGTTGTTCAATAATGGTTTTCTTTATTAAGTAAAGCAACCAAACAATTGAAAGAATAACAGAAAAGCAACAATTACTTACTCATTGTGCTTATGAAACCAATCTTTGTGTGACAAAATCAAAATGACACAATTAATTTAGATTTACCAAAGCCAGAAAGTGATACAAAGGATATATGCTTTTATGTTAATTAAATAAATAACTGTGCCAAGAACCATTGAAATTGCTCACAGAAAGAATGACATCAACCTCCCTTTTCAACATTCTCTCCATTTTCCAGTGGATTGTTGTTGTTTTTTTCTGTCTAGGATATGATATGCTTAGATTTAAGGAATAATTACAGTAGATTGAGTATTGCTAACTAAAATGTACTTGCAAAAGCCACTCTCCTCATCACCATCAGGTCAGGTGCGAAGAGGATATAGCTCTAGAGTAATAAGATTCTGGTAATTATCTGATAATAATTGTTTAAACCTGTTGGTTTATGACAAGGAGCACCATACGTGGCCTATAGAAATGCATCAAATGCCTTATAATTAAGGATGTATTAAAGAAGTGCTTTTCTAGATGAATAGCCGCCAGTAAACTGTACATGTTCCCTCTCTTTAGGACCCAATTCAGAGCAGAATATTTGTCATCTATATTCTAAACATAAACATGCATGGCATTTCTGGTTGGATTATTCAACTTCTCAGTACCATGGTTAGATATTTACCTGAGGCTTAGAGGAACATGGCAAGCAGAAGCAATTGCATGAAAAACAGGATAGCTGAACCAAAATCTTCAGTAATATTAACATTTAGTGAACTTCAAACAATATGAGATTTTACTTGACTAATAATTACAGCAATATTGAAGTTCTTTTCAGCTAAAATAAGACATACCTTTAAAAACCACAACTGTATTTGTTTCAGATGGACATGAACTTTGGAAGTATAGCAGGTCCACTGATGCTTTCATTCCACTCAAGTCCATCCCACCATTCCTTGCTTCCATACGCTGTCGGCAAAGATGAGACACTATGAATTTTGATCGGTAGCTTTTTCAACTTTGGACAATCAATCACAGCAATGCTTTATAGGAATGGAAAAGAAAATGCCCATTGAGTTATATTCCTCAGATTTGGAAGGTTTCGGATTGAAAGAGTTCTAAGGCTTGAAAATTCCTTTGAATCTTCTCTTGGTATGACATCCCTGCTGATGATGTCTTCCATTTCTTCGCAGTACATCAGGTAAATAACTTCCAGCTTTGGAATTTGTAAAACCCATGAAACGTTCTTCCACTTATGACAATGCCAAATATTTACAGAACGAAGATTTCCCAGGTATTCTCGAGTTAGAAGATTCTTCCAGACAATTATTAAGCTGGAAAAGCCATGCAGAGCAAGAACTTCCAGGCTAGGAAGCCAGCTGTCCCCAGCCTCTTTATCAATTGCCAAGTACTTCAAGTCATAGCAGTTATTGATGCTAAGCCTTCTCAACCTTCTGCCAAAATTGGATTTTGATGATATTTGTAAATAAAATAAACCTGCGCACTCTTTTATGTACAAATACCGTACGCATTTAAGTAAACTACTGAAATTATCAAGCCTTTTCATGGTCTCTGATTCATTAGCAGTGATACAAAGTGTTGTCAGGTGCTTCAAGCATTCCAAGTCAGCAAACCCAGCTTCATTCGCACCTTCAGAATTATGATCCTCCCGACCTCCATACTTGTAATATAAGTTGAGGACTCTTTAATGCAGAAGGTCTGAGACAGACAGTTGTAGATCTAAATTCTTCAACTTTGCCAGATCTCCAAGCTGTTCAGGCAACGCAGTTATCTTTGTTCCCGACAAATCAAGGTGTTGTAACTCAACTAATTTATTGATAGAGGAAGGTATCTCTCTAAGACTGGTAAATGACAAATCCAGAACTTTTAGAGAAGGCATAAACTGGTAAAATGCATCTGGGATTTTGCTTAGGTCACTGTTATACTGTAGCAGCAACGTTAATAAATTGGTGCTTTCAGGGGCCTCTTCTAGTGTTGTCATTCCATTGTTCATCAATGAAACTCTTTGCGCCCCCCTCCACATTTCAGCTCCTGGGGCTGTAGACAGCCCTGTATAAGCCTCTACTAGAAATAGGCAGTTGTTTAATCCACTTTCATTTGCTATCCACAAGGCAAAACTTCTAACAACATCGTGCATCTTTACTTGGGTTTTCTCTTGATCACCTGTTTCTAATAGGCATGCAACTTTCAAAGATCCAATTATAGCATGTCCTTTATTATGCACATTACTATTGTGAGAGTCGTCTAGAAACCCTTCCCCTATCAAGTATTCTATTAGCTGCTCTTTATCAATAGCGTAGCCTTCAGGATAGAGAGAACAATATAAGAAGCATGATCTCAATGTATCAGTCTCGAAATTGTCATAGGTGAATTTTAGTAGAGTAAATACATCTTCTATACCTCGAAGTTCAGATGGAGACTTATTTAATACCTCCATTGCATACTTCCATTCTTCTTCAGTATCTTTATTTGCCATGACTTTTCCGATGGTGATTAAGGCTAGCGGCAGGCCTCCACATTTTCTGACAATGGTCTCAGCATAAGATCGAATAGGCTGCAACTCCAAAATCTTCTTCCTACTACCTTGTCACAGAAGAGCTGCCATGAGTCATCCTCCCCCAAGAATTCCAGTTTCAGCTTCTGATGAGCATCCATGTCAATGCAGACATCCAATGAACGTGTTGTAAAAATTACCTCGCATTTGTTTCCCTTGTGCGGCAGAGGAATTCTAATGTTTTGAATATCAATCGCTTGCCACACATCATCAAATAAGAGGAGAAACTTTTTCCTTCTCATAGCCCTATGTATTTTCAATGCCCGTTGTTCCTGACTTTCAGTTTCTTCCCAAGATAAGCCTAGACTGGCCCCAACAGCTTGTTGGATCTTTTCAGCAACAAAATCCTTTGACACCACAGCCCACATCACAATATCATAATGGTTTGATTTTGTAAGAAACTCATTGTTAATAATCTTCAAGAGGGTTGTCTTTCATACACCTCCCATGCAATAAATTCCAGTAGTTCCAACTTCCTCTTCAGCAAGAAATTGTTAAACACGCTCCAACATCATATTTAGACCAACCGCAGGCCTACTAGGAATCTCCTGAACTGCTTCAGGAACCAACACATCTGCTACGACAACATTGAAATCTGATTTCTCTATAAGTTTGATCAATTTTGGTTTTCAATTTTGGAACTTTCTAGCTCAGCTTGTATTTTAAACAAGAATTTGCAAGAAAGCACCCAAAGCATTGATTTCTGTGTCTGAGATCAGCTGTGTTCAAGTTTGCTTCAGTTTCAACTTCTTCTAGTCTTTCTAGACATCCTTTGACTCGGGTTGTGCAAGTCAATCCCTCCAATTCAGTACGATCCCCTCTTTCTTTAAGTCATCCCTTCGGTCAGTGCAATTGTGAGAGAATGAACTCGGCGATTCAAATTAACAACATCACTTATCCTTGTAGCTATACTTTTGCATGAGCTGCAAACAATGCCTATCAAGGGAACAACAGAATCCATGGATAAATTCTCTACGCCCTTAGCTAACAAAGGAAATTGGAGAGACAGAAGCATAACCTGATTTGTTGCTCGTCCTGCTTCCACCAAAGTGGTGATGTCAGGAGGGCAGCTTCTTGAATTTGCGCAAAAAAAGACCAGACTGAAAAGAGCATACAATCATAATAATTGAAAAATAACTGTACATCAACCTTTCTTAAAAAATTTGAGTTGACTGACCTCTACTTATTTGTGAACAATGTTGACCATCAATTGAAGAGTCACTGAACTTCTAAGAAAGTATCAATCTTGTTTACGAGATTATTCAGAAAACAAATTGCAGAGCCTAATATCAGCTACTGACTCACGTTCAAAAGTATTTTTTCTTTTCAAATCACTCCAATTGACTTTGGCTGTGAACATGAGGAAATTTAAGTCGCTATAATACAGAAAAGAAAAAGAGCACAATAGATGATTCCGGACCCCATATTTGCTTGACAACTCGTGATAATGACTGCTTAATCGCACCGTTTTAAATAACCCGCGTAGCCCAGAAAACGGATTCGTCGTGGAGCGGGTCTGGGCACGCAAATGATGGAAGTAGTCGCTAAGTAGGGTACATGGATCAAGCCTACCAAAGAACTATATGTGACGAACAATCACCGGCGAAAAGGAACGGCACTCAGCCGTTCAAAAGGACACAACAATAAACGACAAGTCATTCAAGTAATAGACGTGCGCTAGTCCATGTCGTTTAGCTAATTTAATGCACCTCATGTTGTCGGGGGAAATTGTTTCCCTTCACAATGTAATGTAGAGATTGGAAAATGCAACCCTGCATGGCCATGGAATCATCCATCATCCTCATCATACTCCGTCATCACTTGTCGTGAGCATATTTTAGGAAGTGATAGAATAAATGCACACAGAACAAGTTTATAAATATTTACATGAATTAAAAAATTATATTTATAATTATCAATGCAATCGCCATTTTTATCATTTTAGTACATAACCTAAATTTTTTTTTCTTATATTCCAGAATTTCAATTCTTGTTTTTGCTCCTGTAATGTAATATAAATTCCAAAGGGACAAACAACAAATTTTCCGGCTTTTTCATTAACACACATGAAGTTGGTTCCGCTCTCAAACTACTCTCGAAGCTAACAAAACTATCACCTGCTCTACCCCAAAATATACATCAATTGATATATTTGACTTTGCAAGGCCATCACTTAAAAGCAATACGTAAATGATAATCAAGAAACCGCCTTTCCATCCCTCCGCCATCCATTTGTGCTCTCCAATAACCCTCGACGTGCAGATTGCAGAAAATGGGGAACCGTAGGATCCCTTAGAAAACTGGATCATGTCACAGAATCTAGCAGGACAGCCTTCAGTCTAATGTATTTGCATATTATGCTTCTACTGCAGTAACTGCTTCTTCATCAGTAGAATCAGGTAAAATGACTTGTTCGACAGGTTCTTCATCAGTAGCCTGTGTCGGTTCTTTATCTTTGTGGACATCAAGTAGCTTCTCCTTCAGTTTTGTCATAAGTTCTTCCCGCACGACATCATTTTCAGCTAGAAACTCTTTAAGAACATCCTTCCCACGTAAAGTCTTGCCATCCACATCATAATATCCAGCACCCCTGCTGCCAATAAATTTGTGTTTTACACCCAATTCTATGAGCTCTGTTTCGCGACATATTCCCTTGCCAAACTCAAGATCAAATAGGACCGTTTTGAATGGAGGTGCAAGTTTGTTCTTTACAATCTTCACTTGGACTTGAGTTCCCAAAGTCTGCAAAAACAACAAAATTAAACCAAGAATACAGAATGATGAAAATCACTGAAACGTGAAATGCAAGTGTTTGGCAGACTTGAACCTCAAGACATAAAAGCCCCAATCTCCCCAACCATTCACCATTTGGTGAAACTTGAAAGCCAAACTAGCCACTCATTTCATGCCGGTGGCACATAGATACTACACAGGTCTACGTAAAACTGGCCCCATCCCTTTTTATGATAACAAAGTGCCATCTTCAGGTGCAAGTCTAAATTCACAAGCAAAGAAAAATAGTGCCGTACCTCTTCCCCCTTCTTTATGAGCCCCACCTTTCTTATGTTTAGGCGTACTGAAGCATAGAACTTCAGAGCATTACCACCACAAGTTACTTCAGTTGTCCCACCAAATCCTCCAAATGTACTAAGCTTTGACCTCACCTGTAAAGAGATGCACGAATGAGGACTATGATCATCAAGTAAATACAGGCATCAGGCAGAGTTGCTGGCAAATATAAAATAATAAAGCTACATTAACACATGTAAAAGATAAAGTAACCACAAAAGGACTACAGAAGGAAGAACAGTAATAATACATCAAACTAAAAATTAAATAATAAAGGAAAGGGATAAACACAGAGCTGCACAATTGATGACACCTCAGGCTAGGCTCTTCCAGTCCTAATCACTAGGGTAGGCAGTGCTTTATCCACTTTATAGGCAAATCCAAAATCTTTTAATGAAGTATTTTAAAAAAAAAAAAAATCATGGCAGGCCAATTACACTAATAATACATTTCATTAAAGTGAAAAGACTATATATATAATCAGTGCATATGCATGATGCAAAATAAGGCATAAAAGGGTCATACTTGATTTATAAAGATCAAAATTGTTTGTGACATTGATAAAGAGTGGCTCAATTTGCGCAGCGCCTGGCTCATCAATCTTGCTTGCATTGCCATGTGAGCATCACCCATCTCGCCATCAAGCTCACTTTTAGGCACAAGGGCAGCTACCTGTCACCAAATAGAATAGGACATGCAACTGACTTAAAAAGCAAATCAAAGACTTCAATTGAATGATGTGATTGAAATGATATCAAACACCGAAATAATGTCTATGTTGTGTATGAATCATTTTGTCCTTCAGGCTAAAAAACCCCTCCTGACATGGTAAGACAGTTGCCTAAGACAGGACACATGGCAGGAAAAAAAAAATCAACTACTGAGAAACACACAGAGTCTCTAGTTGGTACAAGAACTACAAATGAAAGAGGATGCTATACCATGTAAAAACCATGATAATTAAAAGAGCACCTTACTTACACTGTCAACAACCACAACATCCACAGAACCACTCCTTATGAGCATGTCCACCAGACTGAGAGCTTGTTCACCACAATCAGGTTGTGAAAGAAGTAAGTTCTCAGTGTTAACGCCAATGGCCTCAGCCAATGATGAATCAAGAGCATGCTCAGCATCAACAAAAACACAGTAACCTGCAAAGGTAGGCGTATCAATACCTATAAAAGAGTGAAACCAACAATAAAAAAATTTTACAGCTCTTGAAATTTGTTTCATAAAAAATGCCCAAACTTCTTGTGGTAACCAACTACAAAAAGCGACAAATTGTCCAAAATAATTCTCAACGTTACTCCTCCCACCCTCCCCCACCAAAGCACGAGGTGGGTAGGTAATATTGACATTGCAAGCATTCAATTGCAATTACAAGACACCAATATGCAACACGAGAGTCTAGCACCTAGGTAGTTTTTATTATTATAAATGGAGATAAAAAGATATATTATAGCAGATTCATCACATAACCTCCTTTCTTCTGTGCTTCAGCAATTACATGTAGAGCAAGAGTGGTTTTCCCAGAAGCCTCCGGACCATAAATCTCCACAACACGCCCCTGGAAAAGTCCAATCCAAGGATTCCATAAGCAACCAACACAATCTATTGAGTAAATTATGGAGTTTGATTCTCACTCAAAAAATGCTAAAGAGTTAACACAATAGAAAGGAATATTAAATTTAAACCTAAAAAAGTTAAGGCTGTAACTTTAGTGGAATTTTACAATAGAACTTCCAAGTTACTTTTAACTATTTCAAATTACGCAGGAATAATCACTGCATATCAGTTGCCAATATAGAAGAAAGGGAAGAAGTAATAGAAAAACAAACAATCAACTTTGAATTTTTAGGATTAGGAAATTTTTATAGATTACATATACATATTCAAGAACTACAGGCCATACTCATGAACACAAGAAATCAAAAATCATTTTGATGAAAAACCATCAGTGTACCTTTGGAAGCCCACCAGTTCCAAGTGCTATATCAAGAGCAAAAGAACCCGTAGACACAACTGGAACATCTTTTGGAGCAATTGACCGACCAAACCACATAATAGATCCCTTTCCAAATGCACTAGTGATTTGATCCAGGGCATGTTGTAGTGCCACCTCTTTCTTGGACATACTGTCTTCAGAAGAGTCACTACTTCCATCAGACTTGGATCTTCTTTTACCTTCAAATATTTAAAAGTTGACATTTGTTACCACATTGCAAAGAAAAAACATCAAATAAGCCTGAAAGATTAGTACAGTATCACTTGTTATCCTCAAACCACCACAACTTCAATTTACAAAAAATCTAGTTTCATAAACTTAGTAATACAATTCTCATTCTATGAATTCCAATTCATTCGAGTAAATGCAATGAAAATTTGATTGTTAAACATAATCATCCATGGCAACTGTTTCGTGCCCATGAAACTTCAACCTTAAAATTTCAGGACATCATCTTTATAAACAAAGATTTCAAATACCTGTTAACTTATTTAGGTCTCTTTATAACGTGTTAATACTCAAAAAAATAACAGCACGTCAGCTATTTTTAGCACCTTTGGTTGCAAAATTACGAATCTGAGAAGACGTCCCCAATATTCCTCTCCTTAGCCCCTGCAAAGAATTACCTTACAAATGTTAAATGTATAACTTTCCACGAAAAGACAGATTTTCAGGTCAAAGTTAACTTCTCTACTTCTTAAAAAGGTGTGTGATCAAACAATAGAGCGAGCTCATTTGACTTAGACTATGAAAGATTCATCGCGGTTTCGATCATTAACTTCCAATAATTTCTTAAAACTTTCCAGAACAACCAAACTTTACAATAATTTCTTAATAGAGAAACCTACCTCTGGTTCAAGTACCGCGCGTTTCAACAAGGAAGCATTTCGTAGAAGCCTGGCCATGTAAAGCTGTGCGAAGTACTTCTTTTATCCAAATACAAAAACGAAAGAAAGGCGAAAGAAAAATATTTTCAGTAGGAAAATATGCAGTGCGAAAATTTTGGGAGGGAAGAGCAAAGGCTGTAACAGAAGAGAAACGGACTCTTCACACTGCTCTGTTTTTAGGGTTTTAGCTCTTTATTTTTGGTTTCCCTCCTTTTGTAACTTCTTGTGAGTTGTCTGGTTCAAGATGAATCAAGTAAATTTAGATTATTCATAGATTAAATACACAACGCGTGGGCCGCCCAGTACATGGGCTGGAATACCCGGCGATTAGTTAGGGAGAGAAGCCCACCACGTGAGGAGGAAAATAATTTTAACCCTTTGTTTGAAAATAAAGATTTTTTTAGAGAAAATAAAGTATATGAAAAATAATAACAGTGAAGATTTTTTTTTTTTCCTTATTTCAAAAAGGTAAGCAAGACATTAAAGCACAGATAATGTGTATTATTTTTTTTTATCTGATCCATGAAATTTAAATTTCTTTAAATTGATAAAAAATAATAAATAAATTGAAAAAATTGCATTCTTAATGCCAAATAAATTTCATTATTTTCTTTTCTTTCCTTCGAGCAAAGCCTTCCTTTTTTGTTTTTTTGTTTAAGAGAAAAAAATGGAAAACGAAGGCTGAAGTTTTTATTAACACTACGAAAAGTAGAATTTTGTCCTTTTTATAGATTTGTTCCAAATGAATAAAAAAACGGTTACTTTTTATAAGTTGCAATTAAATTTTATTACTTTTTATATCACTTTTGGAGGGAATGTATGATTTATTAGTATTGTTTTCATATTTGACATATAATAAAAAATTATAGTGTATTTACTTGCAGAAAATGTTTTTCTGTTTTCTAAGAAAATAATTTTAATTAAAAATAATAATTTTTCTCTTTGCATAATATTTGATGTAATCACTTTATAGTAATAAAAAAATTATATTTTAATTTAAAAATTTTACAAACATTATTTATAACTTTCATAATTAAAAGAAATAAAATATTTAAAAAATTAAAAAAAATTATTTTAAAATTTTTTATTTTTTATTAATTATTTATAATAGTAATAATAATATCAAGTTTTTTTTTATTTTGTAAAACATTTTAAAACTGTAGGATATAATATAATTTTTTTATATAATTTAAATACATTTTACTTTTTCAATGAAAATATTTTATGAAAAAAAATATTTATAAATATTATAATTTTAATTATAAAAATATCATTTTTTTTAAATGAAAAAAAGAGTCAGAAAAAACATGTCTTTTATTATAAAAAAATCATAGAAAACAGCTCAAAACTCCATTTTGCAATTTTCTACAAGCAAACACACTCTTAAATTCTTATTTTTTTTAAAAAAATAACCATGAACATAGTGAAAATAATATATCATGCATCTACGGTAGCAAGTGTTGCTGACCAAAGTACTTTCAATAAACAATTTCCCAAACAAACAAATGAAAAGGATAGTTGACGAAGGAAAACATATATTGATTATAAAACTAAAGACATTAATGTTTTGGGTATAAAAGAGTTCACAAAACCTTAATACCAACATACATTGACAAAATAAATAACTCCTAACTATCTTCACCACATTCTTCTCCAAACCAAGAGGGCAAGGGAAAGAACAAAACTCCAAACCAATAATAGTTCATAAAGGACTAACGAAAATAAAAAAAAAAAAAATTAAATGACACCCAAAACTTCAACACCCCTCCCTTTCTGTTCCTCTCCAAAGATACCAGCAAATTCACCCTCCAAACATCAATCTAACTCTACTGTTGCTTGCACTCTGGGGGCCTCTCACCCTGCTGTCCATCCCCAGCTTGTGTCCTTCCACCCTTCTGTGTTAAGTTACAAGACATTACAGAATAAGTTTAAACGTGAGTAACAAATAAAGAGATGTGAAATGAAAAGGAGAGAGATGATAATAAAAAGGACTAAGTTCCATAAAAATGAGTGACTGATTGGCTGATGGCTACCTTGTGTCCAGCTGAAAGCTGCACCAAATTCACACACAATAATTAGAATCATGTCAAATTATTCAAAAAGAAAAAAAATAAAGATGGCAATAAAATATGATCGACTCAAATGTCTACTGTATCAGACCTTTTTGGTCTTGCTTTCATCCTCATCCTCATCATCTTCATCCTCTTCATCCTCATCATCATCATCAATATCTTCATCCTCATCGTCGTCGTCGTCATCATCATCATCTATTCCAAGATCATCCCCCTGGATAGCCTCACCCGTAAACCAAGACACAGCATGAGGGATGATCTTGTCTCGAATAGTTGACCTGAATTAAAAATTTAACAAGATAGACACATGAATTCAAACAGACCAAACAAAGCAAAAGAAAAGATATGGTTGGGGGGATGATGGAGTCAGAATTCCAAAATTACTAGTAATGACACCTTAAGGCATTAACATAATAATCACATAAGAAATATATTCATGCCTAAATGGAATGTCATAGAAAACCCACCCGACGTCATAATCTTGTTCCATTTGATTTTGGAGCTCCTCCGCCTAGTCAAGAAGATAAGGAAAAGAATTAGAACAATAGTAAACAACTTCTATACAAAAGAATTAGATTAACAATAAGCAGTAAAGCTATCATCAAACTTATATAATTTAATGATAATCTTACAGTATCTTCATCAATATCTTCATCATCCTCAGGGACTTGAGGTGGATTAAAGAAGTTGAAAAAACTTTCACAATCCTCGGTTTTAGTGATTGGCTTGGCATTCTTTGATCCTTTTTTAGGCTTCTTCTTAAGGAGCTTCTGCGTTAAGGTTTTTCCCGGATACCATTCAATCTCCGTCCTACAAAGAGCCAGGTACCAACCAGATATCAGTAGTGAGGAGAATAAGAGCTGATGTGTTTTCTTAATAACCTAATTGCAGGAAAACAAGCTTATCAGCAAAGAGAGAGCCGTCTGCATTATAACAATAGGAACAGAAGTTACCCTATCGCTTTCTCAAGAATGGGCTCATCTTCATCAATCATATGATATGTCTTTGTCAACACTGTGTTCTTGAAATAAGGATTGGTGTCAAAGAAGAATTCAAGCTTGAATCCCTTGGGATCATCTATCCTGCACCACTTGATGTCTTTAAGGTACTTCAGAGCACCTTCATCACGCTCAGTTATCTAAACTCAAATGAGAAGAAGCAAAATACAATCAATGATTTGAAAACAATTGAACCTCGTAACAACTAATAGACCAAAATATGAAATTTCAACAACAAACCTCCTCAGCTAACACTTCATTGTTCTTCATTGCAGTGAGCCAAAAATCAGGGACACCTTTTTCTGGATCAAACATATCCACATATCAAGTAAGCAAAATTAACCAGGAGGAGAGGCAAAGTCATCTTGAATAACGTTTGGAACATACCTTCAACAGTTTTATCTCCTTCTTGCTCCATTCCAGCTTCATTTGCAGCTCCATCAACTTCAACAGCGCCATTCACAATATCATATCTCTGCGAGTGATTGTTTCAATATTATTAATGCAAGCATGAAAAGTGAAAACAAAACTAAATGCATCTAGCACAAGGAATTGCCTTGCTCTAGGGGAGCAGATCATGATAAATCTCTATTTTCCAACAAGAACAATAATACCATTTAAGCATTGTTCATAATTCAGTATATAGTCTAGAATCTTTCTAGCTCACTTGCAGTTAGATTTTCATGAGCCCAACAATGATGATAGAACATACCTTGGCGTACAGTGGCTGGTACAGTTTTTGATATTTGGCTTCAAGTGCTGCTCTCTCCTCAAAGAATTTTGCCTCTAGTTCATCATGTTGGCTCTGTACATCAACAAATCCTTACATATTTTAATAATGTTTCCACACATGCATGCAAGCAGATCTGGACAAACGAAAAGCAAAAAACAGGGAGAAACATGCAATGGCAAACAGGCAAGAATAAAGGGAAAAAGAATACCATCTTTCCATACAATTGTAGGATAAATTAAACATTAAAAGCTAATAACTATCCTGTCAACCCTGTTTTGACAGAGCAATAGCAATCCAGTCAAATGTAGTTATACAGTTTTGCTTGCAATGCTCAACCTCCTAAAGCTACAGTAAGAGACATACTGAAAACACATATGCTGGATGATCATACCCAGTTTATTTAATTCAGTCATTAACAGAATCAAAGGTTCAATCAGAACAATGCTACAAGAAACTACTTCATTTGTGTAATTCTTGGATTGACGGCATAAACTCATGTAGTCAACAATTCCTCTTATTGTTTCCCATTAAAAGGAAATCCTATTGATCGCAACCAACTAATGTGAATATTTGAAACTTCCTGTTGTAATATTATACTGTTGTAATATTTTAACCGACGATACAAAAACATATAGCATATCTATCAATTGTGTCAAAATTAAATGAAGTGTATGGACAAATCATCAAAATCAAAGCCATGCCTGGATCTCCCTGAGAACCTCAACGCGCCTCCTGACGTTTGGAGACAGGCTCTCAAGCACATCAGTGTGCTCACCAGCCAGAGTTTGTAGCTTATTCTGCAAAAACAGAAACCCAATCCGATCGGCGAATCGAACCTCAATCATAAACAGAAAATTAAGCTAGAAAACCAAACGAAAAACTAAAACAAAAGAGTAATACTGTTAGTTAATCCATTTGAACTCACGAAGTAAACAAGCTATATTAAGTCAAACACTGGCCCTAAAATAAGCTTGAATTATAAAGAATAACAGTCTATTTATTTAGAAAAACGGAAACAAACTTCATTTCTTAATTTTCTCAGCAACCAAACAGAGAACAGAGTAGGTCACTGACCTTGAGCACGTCAACAAGGCCTGCTCGATTCTCATCACTAAGGGCTACAAAAAGTACAGACAATAACAGAAAATAAGTTAGCAATCGAAAATATTAGAGAGAAAAAGAGAGGATTGGGGGTTTAGGGAAAATAGACTACCGGCAGTGAGATCGGCCATGCTGAAGTTATCCTTGTCGTTGCTCATGTTGATGATTTAAATAGAATAGCTAAAGCTAAAACCCTAGATTGAGGTATAGTGCAGAGAGTATGGGAGAGGCAAAAGGGTTGAGAGAGAGAGAGAGAGAGAGGCGTCTTTAACTGAAACCCTCGTTCAAACCCCTCCCTCTCTTTATAAGACCTAATAACACCTGCCTGCTTCACGCTTTATTATGTTAGCGGCAGTGAATATTTGGTATAAATTTAAATTTAAATTAGTTTTAAGTATTTTTAAATTTGACGCAAGATAAGACTGCGTTTGGTGGCAATTCATTTCATTTCAAAAAATGTTGAATTTTTTACCTTATTTTTATTCATAATTAAATTTTTAATATGTATTTATGTACAATAATATATTACTTTTTATCATTTTATAATCATTCTAAAACAAATATTTTCTTTGCAAATTTATTAATCAAATATCTAAATGATTTTTCATGATTATTTGATACAAATATTTTTGAAAAATGATATATATTGTAATTTTTATTGGAAAACCATATTTTTTATAATCGAAAAACATAAATTTTGATATAAATGAAAACTATAAAACAACTAATCTATATTTAAATTACTTAAATTTTCAACAAGTAAATAAGTTTTTAGTTCTTTTTCTCAATATAGTATTTTACATTAACCTAGTTTCTTTTACTGTGTCAAATGCAAAAAAAAAAAAGTATAAAAAATATTTTCTGCGAAGAAATGAAATCCTAATTAATTAAATGAGTTTAAACTTTAAAGAATATTTTATCTTGTCAATAATAAAATTTAAACAGTAAATGAGAAATTTAACTATAACATATATCAACATGGGAATGTACAATTTTCTAAAATGTCATTAGTGAAATCTTATATATTTTATAATATCTTTAATTTATATCCTTAGTCATTGTAATTAAAGTATTTTAATTTAAAATATATATAATATTTAATTAATTAAATTTAAAAAAATTAAAATATAGATAATACTTAATTTAAAAATATTAATTTATTATAGAATGTAGAGTCCAACGTGGCTCCATTTATTTCCGTAAAATAATTTACTGAAAATGTTTCCTAGTTTCATCTTTTGGATCATGTCACCTTTTTATATTTTTATGGAAAATATTTTTTAAATAATTTATTTTTTATTACTTGGATATAATATTGAAAATTAGTTAAAAATATTAAAGTCTTTATCTCATAGAAAAAAAAATATTAATAATAATAGAAATTTTATAATATAAAAAATTTACTATAAAATATGAAAAGAATAAAAAAAATATAAATTATAAATGATAATAACCGAAGTAGTAGCCGGTAATAATGGTCAGTAGTAAATGATGACTAATAATGTGACTACGATGATTAATAAATTAAAAAATATAAATTTATAAAATTTGTTAATATCCATAAGACATTTTACTCTCTCAAAAATAAGAAGTTATTTTTTTAAAAAAATAACTTAATTTTTGTTTGACAAAAAAAATATTTTTTATTGACTTATTTTCCTAAATGTCCCAAACAACGAAAAATTATGAAAAATTTTTTTCTTTAAATTATTTTACAGAAACAAACAGAGCCAAATGCTAGAATTTGGTATTTTCTTCTAATAATGAAATAATTAAAACTCACTCACACATCATATTAGTACATTTTTATGGAAAAAGTAAAACAATTTTATTAAACAAGGAAATAAAACTCAACTACCCATATATTATTAGTAACTTTTATAGTAAAATATAGTGTATTTGTGCATTATATAATTTTTTTATTTTTTTCTTTTACAAAAAAGAAGGATGCATTATATAATTTTGAATAGGTTTGATTTAATTTTTCATTAACAAATTGAATAGTTTGAGAATTTATACTGTAGTGATAAATCATTTTTGAATGTTTCGTATATTTTTTTGAATTATATTAATTATTTAAATTATTAATTAAATATAATTGTCATTTACTATATTTACTATAAACTTACCGATAATATATAAATACGTCCCTAAGTTTTATTTCCTTATTTAATCAAATTGTTATATTTTTTTTCCACATACGTGTGAGTGAGTTTTAAATATTTCCTTAACAGACGAAAATACCAAATTTTAGATTTACTTTTCAAAATATGATAGTTAATTCTAGATTTAAAAAAATAGATTAATATATAAACTAAATCATAATCAAAATAATATTTCAAAACTAAGGATGCCCTTATAATTTTTTCTTGAACTAGTTCATTATAATATTTCAACATTTGGTTCGTAGTAATAGTAACGTATTTATTGAATAAAATATATATTAAATAAACATAAAAAACTAAAATTATTAATTTATTATAGAAGAGAGTATAATTAAAATTTGGAATAAATGAAAAAAAATATTTAGATTATTATATAATATTAATATGGAAACAAAAATTAAAAATTTGGTATTTTGTCAAAAAAGGAAAATTTTAAAACTCGTTTGCCCAGTATGTTCTATGGGAAGAAAATTAACATTTTTTTTTTTGATAAACAAAGAAATAAAAGTTAGCAATCCATATTATTAGTAGGTTAATCGTAAATTTAGATATATACAACTCTACTTGACATATCAAAATCTAGTTGACATGTACATTCATTATAGTTGATTTTTATAATTAAAAAACAATAATAAAAATATATATTTTTATATAAATGTACATATTGTTAATGACAAACAAAAATGAACATATTTGTTTATATTTTTTCGCTTTCCAATTACAATCATGCAATGTGCTAAATAAAATTAAGCTTTTATTATCCACCTTGAAAAAAAAAGAAAAAAATAGAAAGGACTGCATATGGCCCATTCTAACATGATCCAATTCGAGCAATTTAATCTAATAAAATTCAATTTAACGGGTTTGAAAATATAACAGATTTGGTTGGACTGGCCGTTTTTATAATTTAGGGTTGAATTGAATTATAGATTCACTAGATAAATTGTATAACTGACCCAACCTAATTATATATATAAATATAAATATTAAATTATTTACGTATTTATTAGACTTTACTTTTTAATTGTTATTTTATTTCTTTAGTAGAACTTTATTTTTGAAGTCTTGTGAATATATTATAGTTAAAAACATATTATATAATTATGTTACTAAGTATTTTTAATTTTATTGGTTGTTTTATTATTAGTATTAGTGTTATTATTATTAAATTTAAATTTAATTTTGTTATTGAAATATATTTATGATTTGTGAAAATTATTATATAATTATATATCTAAATATATCTATTTTTTAGAACTTCTATTAAATAATTGTATTTTATTTAAAAATATTTTTATTATTTGTCATTTATTTGACCAACAAATTCATATTGAACCTAAAAAATATAAAATATATATATTAAATTCATTTATTTGACCAACATTTTGTATTATTTTTTTCAAATATATATTTTGCATTAATGCTAATGCACTTTTCTAAACATTTGAAATAGTATATAAAATATTATAGGTCCATTTAATTTAACTGTTTATATCAATGAACAGCTAACGGTTGTTGCTGATAATTGGTAGATAGATAACGGTTAAGAAAAACTTAAAAATATATTTAATAGAATCAACATCAGCTACTGTTGATTAAAATATTTACCAAACGTCCTCAAATATCATAATCAATAGACGTTCAGAAATTCAAGATTTTTTTTCTTTTTAATAGCAATTATAAAAAATAATTTAGCACAGTAATTAAAAAGGTGTAGGATCTTTTTATTAAAATATTACCTTTCAGGACATCCATGAGGCCAACGCACAAGGCTTACAAGCAAGACTACTAAGTCCTCACATCACATAGGGGCATGAATTGATGTCATCATGCATATCACGTGCTGTCCTGCTTAGACAGGTTCCTCCCTTGTGGTCCAAAAGCAAAAAATTCACTGCATGGATTTGTCTAATTCGGGTTCTGCCGGCTGGAATAAATGGTTACAGAATAGGCCCAAGCAGCTTTCTTGTTTTTTGCCTCAAATTCAACAACAAAAGACCAGAATAGGGCCTAGACACTAGGAGTAGCAAGAAAAACTTTGAACAAAGCAACGTAAATTTAAAGCTCTTTCCAAAACAAACAAGAAATTCAATAAAGCATATGGTAACCACTGGATTGTTATTCTCACGTAGAGTTATTTTTCACAATATTCACTTGTCTAACAATCACAGTGGAAGCATTGGGTTGAGCTGTACCTACTCTCCCCACCCAAAGACAGCTTTTTCCTCCTCCATAAAAGAGAAAAAAGATACTAGACAAACAAAAGGAGATTGAAGTCTCATTGGGTGGATGTTCCAGCTTCGGCATTCTCGCAGGCAGTGGCTACCTTCTCTGGTTCCAAAATACGGCCACACATTGGATCAACTGGACGTGTGTCGCGAGGTCCACCTTTACGTGCTATTGCAGCCATTGGTGGTGGAGGCAGTACCCCTGCCCTGAAAAGAATTCGTTGGACAGGCTCTGAAGGCTGAGCACCAACGGATAACCAATACCTGTAGTAACCGACATAACAAATACTTAAATTACAAGTTAAAAGAAAAAACCCAGGTATTTGCTTCCTTATTTAATTTGAAAAGACAAATGGTGATGGTCGATAAGAGCTTGGAGATGAAAGGATTTAACATTTTTTCCTTCTCATTTTCTGCCAGGAGAAACAATGTTATTGGTCTATTGCTTAGTTTTCTACTTCTAGTACAATTCCAAACAAGGACATTTCAGATCAAACTAAAAGGTGCAGTGAATGATATTTCAGAACCAAAAACAAACACAAATCTGAATTTTCTTTGTCGAAACAGCTTTAAATTCAGTACAGCTCAGAATGAAGACTTTAGTTAACATCATTTTACCATGAGCATCATGGAATAGGGCCTATAGGCATCGAAGAGGAATTATGGAAATGATCATAAGAATGACAGCCATATTGCTGAAACTAGCACGAAGGAAGTGAACCATGGATTGGCCAAATGAAGACGTCCATAGAGGACAAAAATATATGTTATTGATGACAGGAAGGAGCAAATGTTGCATCCTAAACCATTAGATTCCTACTAAAAGCCGCGGGTTCATATATAATGATATTTAGAACTGAGGTATTACTAATGCACCAAGATGGACAAATTTAAATTCATTCTGCACAATTGAATCATGAAGAGGATTTTCTTGACCTGGAGGCTCACGCTAAACAAATAAGAAATAAAATACAAAACATCATATATAATCAAATTCACCCTATATGAGCATATCTTAATGATTTTTGTGATACGCTTTCTAACGCAACAATCTCTGATGCTGGCCATTCATGTCTTCATTTAGTGATTTAACTTCCTCGCTTCATTCTTCCAGTTTCATAATTTTAGCATTGCAAAACTATCCTCTTCATTTTCCCTAGTTAAAAAAAGTATGGCCTCCTTGATAACTTGAGGCTTTTTTCCTCCCTAGTTTCATTGATGCAGCCAGTTCACATTCTCTCAGTCATTGCTGGGGAAGCTGCCTCATATTTGAGTATTAGGTCATTTCAACCAGAAAGATTTTTCAAACACTTCGTGATTCTACCTCCACTCACCACCCCCCAGAGTTCTTTTTTCCTTAGCTTCTCTCAGATTCCCATCATCCCTAGTGCTTTGATCTCTTTCAGTTCTACTTCAATATCCAATATCCCCTTTGGGAGGAAATGGACAATAATCCTCCTGATTCTGTTCTTAGTTATGGTTTAGCTCCATAAATTCAAAGATATTTCATGGTTCTAAAAATATTCTTTTTACCTCCAGTCACTTTGTCACAAGTTTGAGTTTCAAAAGTGCTTATAGAATAAAGCTTTCAGATGCAAAACATTCTCAAAAGGTTTACAACCTGTGATTGGTTGTGATGATGCTAAGACCTCATATGCAAGGATTTTGATAACATTTTTAATCTGTTCAGTCAGACTGATAGGATCATCTACATACAGAAGCAATACTTATCAGAAGCAAGACTCATAATTAAAAGAAAAAACTTAAAAACAGAAAACATTTAGACTTGCTGCTAGCTGAAAATCCAAGACACTTCCCTCCAAACCATCACTCCCCACTTTTGGAGGGAAAAAATAGAAAGAAAAAAAGTGATCTGTAACAGTAACAGAAGCAAAAGAATATATACTGAACTAGAAAAATAAAAAAATATAAAGTGGTGCCAAAAGCAATATGTAACTATAACTCGGTTTCAATTCATGCAGTCTGTCAGAAGCATTTGAAATACAAACAAAAATAGAAAATATCAATGGAACTAAAGTTTCAAGCAATCAAATCAATATTTCCAAAGGAGATATATCTGAAGACAAGAAAGAATGAACATAGACACTGAATCTTGCAAGAGTAAAGAGTAAAAGGAAGCTTACTTCACTCTCTCAAAATTAAGACCCATCCTTTTGCCCCCATCTTGCCCTGTAAAAGACAGAAACATTTTGAAAGGACTTAGATTGCAATACAACAGATGATCCGATAAAGGAAAGCAGCACAAAACAGTGTTTGATACTCCTATGCTCCATTTGGACAATAGAAAAGCAGGAGGTGAAGGAATGGAAATGCTTAATGAGTTTATAAGCAAATCGTTAACATTTCCCCCTTTAACCGATGCAAATTCTAGTCTTTGTCTAAACAAAATCACTTCTTATATTAGTGATCCAAAAAATAACAAAACTGTGAAATTTAATCAGAATTTCTGTTTCTCTTCAGTTTCCCAACAATTTCTTAGCAACAACAGGGGCAATGCTATTACCCAACCCCAATATTCAGATTAGGCATTAATTAAGGAAAAACAAAAACAGCTTGTCGCCATATAAAAGCTTGAATTTCACAGAGAGAAAAATGAAACCTGGAAGGGGGTTGTAGTAACCAAGGACTTCAAGGTGTTTGCCATCTCTAGGGGATCTGCTATCAGCGGCCATTACCCGATAAAAAGGCTTGTTTTTGCACCCGAATCTCGACAATCGGATCCTTACCACCATCTTCTGTAAATTGCTTTAATTAGTTGAACTGATTTTACGAAGAAAATCGACAAGAGTAAAGAAGTGAATCCTTCAACTCACTAGCAGCTAGGGTTTTGGGTTTTAGACGATTTTTGAGTGATAAAATGCGCGAGTCGTTTTATTTTTGTCGTTTAGAGGGATAAAGTGCAATTTTTTTAAATAATTAATCCTAAATTTATAAATCGGAGTATAAATAATCCTTTTAAATTTCGCACGCGGTCGTTCGACCATATGTCATTCACATTAGTCGGTTCATCATTCCTAAAACGCTGTCGGTTAGTCGATGACCATTTTCATGAAACGACAGATCGTCTTATTACTATTACCGTCTATATATAAAACGCCGCTGTTACATACACCAATTTCGAAAATGGAGTCTAAGTTTCTACAGAGAACTTCATCTTCTTCGTAGTCGGTGATGAAAGTAATTTGCAGGGTAGACTACAGCAAAACCTTCCTTTTTGCTCATATATGCAGATGAGATGACAAATTTTAGTCCTTGAAATGGAAAAACCACAAATCGAGACCCCAAAGTCTCCTTTCCGTTTCTCTTCTCATCGTAAGTCGCATCTCAAAAGCGAAACTTATCATACTCTTGTTCGAATTTTATCCCAGTGTTACAAACATCCTGAACTCTGCGAACCTGCTCCACTCCCTCAGCAGCTAAGAACAGGTGATTAGCTGAAAACTATATTTTATGACTTCTTTTAATTTAATTCATGCCTTTTCAGGCGCAACTTCTAGCTTCTCTTGTTATTTGATTAAAATCTCGCTTCTGGCTGCTGAGAGTTTTGATTCAAGTTGATAAGCCTTTTTTGAATTATTTGAAAGTTCATTAGAATTTAAAAGCAGAGATTTTGCTTTTGTTTTTGTGCTTGAAGATGGAAAGGGAAGTTCCTTTAGTAGCATAAGTGTAACAGATTAATGCTCTTACTGATGTCACTGTTATATTTTATTGATTCTGTTATATCATCAGTGAATTTCTGTTATATTTTATTGATTCTTACTGATGTCACTGTTGCTAGTTTTGGTGGCAGACGATCACAGCAATGAGCAGGGAGAAGCATCTGAAAAAGTTGTGAGTGAGAACGTTGAATTGGCCACCCCTAATGAAATGGATCACAATAATTCCTCCACTCGGAATAGTTTTTCGGTTGATGATAAATTTGACTCTGTTGGCTTACATGATAATACGTTTAGTGACACTCAATTGGTGATTAGTGAGATAGAGAACATCATGCGAATAGAAGAAGGTGACGACCCTTCTAAACAAAATGATGGTACTAACGAGACTGGTTTGCAAGATCAAGGATTTGGTGAGTTGCAGCACTTGTTAATGGATGAGTTAGAACATTTAATGAAAGGGAATGAAGAAGTTTCTAGTGATAAAAATAGCATTTTCACGATGACATCATTGGGTGGGAATCTTAACCAGAGTCGTAGTGAAGCAGTTGCATTATCTAATGACCGAGAACATTTGGATCTTCAAGCAATTGTAATGGAGGAATGTGAGGTTACAGGTCCGCAAGAAGTTGACAAAGGTTGCTCTAGTCGAAATATCCTTGAAATCATTGACTCGTCGTTAGATAAAAGGGTGGCTGGTGCTGTTTCAAAATTGACAGATAATAGTGAAGATAGAACTTCCGTGTTGACAACTAATGAATTGGGAGCCAATCATGAAATGCGAAAAAAAGACATGGAATCAGGGAAACCAATTTGTACTAGTATTCCTGTGGGTTCTCCTACTCATATCATTGAAGATGCTGAAGTAGAAGAGGGAGAGGTTTCTGGTGAGTTTGAGGTCGGTGGAAAATTAATTGACGTGTTTTCTGAAGATCTTGCAGCATCCCAGGAGCAGAAGAAGCAACTTTCTGAAGAAGTTAGAAATGAGATGGTCCATAAACGTAAAGTTGTTGTTTATGAAGATCCTATATTAGCTGAAGAGTCACATGGATTTAAGAAACAAAAGAAAGGTTCTGAAACCAAGGAGACAAAGAAGGGTAGCAGAACCAAGGGAAAAAATAAAAGTAATGTTGGTTCTAATAACTTGGGATTGTGTGCCAAAAAATCAGATCAAAATACAACTTTAAGCCAAGCAATCACACGTAAAGAGAAGGTATGATTCTTCTTGTAATTTTCTTTTGGCTTTTCTGGTTCATGTGACTGTTTCATTTCATGAGTGTGTTTTAGTGGCAGAGTATGTTGGCTTAAGTCATACTCTTCCTTCAAGAACAGGATATCTTCCTGCTGTTCTTTTGTTTCACCATGCAGAGTCTTCTTTCTTCTGGGTGCAAGGTTGGGTTGCGTGGGCAGTTGTTATTGTCATTGAGAAATTGTTTGCACAATCTGTTTTGTTTTGTTTTCTTTTCCTAGGCTAGGTAAGGTCCCCCTATCACTGGAATTTTTAGTGTTCAACTATTCGTAACAAATCCTTAAGACTATTAACTCTGAATGTTAATTAATTGATAACCACAAAAGTCCAAGTGATGGCTCTTCGTCTGTTTTCATTCCTTGCACATTTATTTCAACTCGTCTTTCATAACTGTTTATTGTGAATTCCTGAAATTATGGAGGGGTTAGAGCTACAGGACCATGATGAAATTGTTAGGTTAAAATCCCTTTTTTGTCATTGGTCAGTTGCCACAGGATGCTGGTCTATGCAGCAATAAGCAAAAGCGGGGAACTCGTTCTGAGGAAAAGAAAGTGAAGAAAAAGGTTGTACATATTTCCATCCTTATTTCTCTAGTGTTAGACTGGTTTCTTTGTCTACGTAGTTTGTTGATTTTGAAATTTTGCCAGGACTATATTTTGGTCAATTATTTTTGTTTTCTCCAATTCATCTAAGAGAGTTGATCTACGCATCCTTGAGACCGAGGTTACCTTTCTTTATTTGAAGTTTACAAATTTTAAAAGTTCATTTATTTATTTATTTTTCTCAGGAAGCAAAACGCAAGAAACGAGCACAAAAGAATCGAGAACTTGGTGTAAAGAGGCTGAAACTACGTCCAGTAGAGAAACCAAAAACTGTGATATACTGTCGCCATTACATCAACGGGAGATGCTATGAGGTGATTGTGGCTCTGCTTTATATTCTATTATTCTTGTAATCTTGTCTGATCTTTTTATTGATTTCTGAACTGCTTCAAATAACAACATCCTTATGTGGCAGCAAAAGTGCAGTCTGCCAGTTATTAGAAAACTCGAATAAGAGCTTAATTTTATGAGCTCTGCCTTGCTGTTGGCTATTTAATAAACTGTATTACTAATGCTTATGCTGATCTCTCGTGAATGTTCTGCACTACTGCTTTTGTGTTGTATCACAATGACTACATTCTTTTTGTTGCGTAATTATTGTTCTTTCTGTTACTCCTAGCGTTTCTTAGAACACATGCTCATGCAATACATACACGTACAAGCCAATTTGAAAAGTTCAAGCGGTTGTATTTATTGTTTTTCTCCTCCTTAAATGCATGAGATTCATTGTATTTGACAAAATTCTTGGATCATATGAAATAATAGCCAACATCGACCCTCCTCTTGAGTAATCTCTTGTTTCCTTTCCCTCCCATTGTCAGAAAGGATCAATTTGTGTCTAACATAAAGGCAGTCCTTAAATTTTCCTTTCCTTCCTCTTTCTTAAGCCAACCAAAGAATGGAATTCCCTCATTTTCGGCTTTTAATTGGATATCCTATCAATGAAGATCAGTTTGGGTGGAATTCCTGAATTGGGGCTCTCTACTGGACGTGGGGCAGCCAGTGCCTGGAAGAACTACTCTTTTATTGAGATTATTTGGTTGTTTTCATGACTAGTGATCTACTTTAGTTATTTAGCCTGCTGCTTTTTATTAACATTTTTTCCCATCTCTGTGACAGGGTGAAAAATGCAAGTTTTCACATGACACAATACCATTGACAAAATCCGTGGTAACATTTTGCTTGATACTTTTATTTCTTGTAATGATAGTAGCATGATTTATTCCACTTATAGTTTTTGGAAGCTCTTTCTTTCCTTTTGAACTCTTATCTTCATCTTTCACTGGGTGAAGGAGGGAATATGCGATCATGCCATAAAGAACCCAGCCATAGGGATGCTGTTTATACAAGAAACTTCGGACATAAGCACCTGTAAAAAACGACTTGAAAGGGAAAGTGAGAAGAAATGCAAATAGATAGTCAATGAATCCAAAAGAGCAAGAATGGCCAAAAGCTAGATATATTGACAACCAAGAACATGATGTCCTGTAGAGCTGACTTAGATATTGCAAAAAGCTCATATTGAAAAGCGATTCATCTTTCATGTAGTACTCCTCCCTAATCACTAGGTTCTCTTCATTGAAAAAAGCTCAATGACATATTTAGATACTTTGCAATAATCACGAAACCAAAAATGACCTGTCTCACTTTTGGGTGACAATATTGTGAACAGTCTGTTGTTTTTTCTTTCTTTTGGTTTTTTAAGCTTTATTGAGCTATTACTGTAAGAATCTCATTGATAGGTTTTCTGCTTAAGCAAAATGAGAGGGAGAGGGAGAGATAAACCGTTTAATGTGACATTCTGGTGGGGAAGGTGTTATGGGGCTGGTGTATTTAGGGTAGTTTTATTTAGGATTACGTTTCTGTTTTTGTCATGTGTAGCTAACAAGATGGGAAATCAGTTTCTTTATCAGTGTGTAGTGGTCAAGTGGGTTCTTTATTGTTGTGTAGTTATTAGTCTTTAGCTTTGCATTTAGTTTTGTAAAAGGTTGTGAATTATTGAAATACGTGAGCTTTTAAACAAAGGTTTGAGTTCCTAGAACTGAGAGATAGTAAAGTTCTCTCTTAACAAGCTCTAGAGTTCATTAGGTTCTCTCTTAACGAACCCTAATTCTATTCTTAAATTGAATCAAATAGGCCCATAATTAGGTCCACACTTGGGATCATAACAGAAAGGGTTTTCCTTTACCTTCTCAGAAGTTAGAATGGAGATTTTGCTACTATATTCTTATTTAGCGCTGAACATCATAAGGCTGGGTGTTAGATTTGTTTATTCTCTCTTCTTTTCAATCCATATAACTTCAAAGGAAGCTCTCTCTGTGACAATCTGCCAGTTTTATTTTTCTGGATTCCTTATTGGTTGATTTGTTGAGTTTATTATTAACGCTGCTAAGTGTTTTCTGTCACACATTTGAATATTGCAGCCCTGTTCTCATTTTGTACATCGCATGTGCTTGAAAGGGGATGACTGTCCATTTGATCATGAGCTCTCAAAGTATCCATGTACTAATTACGTGACAACAGGTTCATGCAGCAGAGGTGAGGGTTGCATGTTTTCACACAAGGTATCTTCTTGCCCTCACAGAATCCTTTGATTTGTAATTACTTTCTTGCTTATAGTGCACTAAATCAGATACGTGTGTTCCCTATCTTCACCTTGGATTTGTTATTGAGCTCATTTAGTATCTAATGGCGCTACCTTTACCTCAGTTGCCTCTCAAGTGTGATCTTCCATCAAATTCAAATGCTTGCACTCCTGAACCGAAGCCTGCATCCTTGATTGGCATTTCAAATTCTAAGAAGCAACTTGATAGTGGTGGAACTTCCCATAACACCATCAAAGCTTCTCCTGACAGTGTGGGAAATATTTCTCAGAAAAATCCAGAACAAAATTTGGCCAAGAGTGTTCCAAGTGCCCCCATGCCAGTACCAAAAGGCATTAAATTTTTCTCTGCTGGAAAGTCATGTGTTACTAAATCTAATCCTTCCTCGCTGGGTGGTTCAGCTGTCACAAGGAATGAAGGGTTCAAAGCTGGATGTCAGACAGATCAAAATGCATCTGGCACAGTTCAAATTTCAAATGAGATTCCAAGGGGAACTCCAGCAGTTGTGACACCCAAGGGGATAAATTTCCTTGCTTTTGGCAAAGCTCCATCAGAATTTTCCAGCACTAGGAAATTAGCAAGCAATACTGGCGCTAAGTTATCTTTACCAAACAATTTTAGCGTGATTAAGCAATCTATCTCATGTCTAAATTTGGGTAATAGCAGCCAAGCTAGCGACGAAACGAGCCAAAGCATGTCATATACAACTCCTTGGTTGAATAAGATGCTGCAAACTGAATTTGCAATGGAAACTCAGAAGTCAAAAATTTTGTCATTTGGAGAATCTTCAACAGATGGTCCTGAAAGTACTACACAAGGTAGCTTGCCTTCCAGTTCAGCCACATGTGTTGGTAGATCTGCTCAAGCAAGTGAAATTGCACCCAACAAGTGTGAGAGTTCAAGTGCAATTTCACAGGAACGATCAATTTCTCCACTTGGTTCAGGTCAATCTGCAGATTTCTCGGCAACTGCATGCTTGAAAGACACACCAAATTCAGCTCGGAAGGCACTGATATCAACTCTTGCATTTGCGGCAAAGGTTGAATCTGGAATGAAGATGAAGCCATCCACCAATGGTGCTATTGCTGTTGATAGTGGGGTTGGCAAAGAAACGGCTATGGCCAAAGGTCCACAGAATAACTCGGCAAAAGCATAAAAAATTTTGGATTTCTCATCTAGTATTGGCGGTAAGATGATACAGTAAATAGGAGCTTGGAACATGACCTGACATGAGTTGTATGAGAATCATGGAACTAAATCCGAAGCTTTGGGCACCCAAAAACACCTCACGAAATAGAGAAGGCTATTTCCTGGTCATTTAGCAATCGATAGTTCATTTTTACCCTCTCCATGTGCAGCATTGCTTGACAAGGTACAGTTTGCAAACCTCCGCTCCTCCTTCCATTCTTTTATCTTCTTTAATTTTCGCAATTGGTTTGCACTTGTTAAGCAGTAGCTCCTGGTGCTCTACATTTAATAATAACAGCTTTTAGTTGACAATGAAAAATCTATTGTACAGATGGTTAAAGATGGCTGCACTGGTTTCTTTAAAATTAATGGAGGTGAATCGAGTACATATTTGTTGAAAATATTTTGACTAATCTCTTGGAATAACACATTTTAAAGATTCAGCTGGTTGCAGCAGCCTTGGCAGATCCTCCGATGGTATCACTGCCGAATCCTAGCATATTTCCAGACAATTGCTTTTTTTTCTGCTTCATAATGGAAGAAGTTGCCGTGCTGGGATTTTACACTGTTAGTTTGTCAATCAAATGCTCTAACAACTAGCCAGGTTAACATTAACACTCAAAAAATCCCATTCCTGCCCTGTTATGAAATTGTTTTGCCAATAACAGTAGGTTTACTTGTCTACAGAAAATTCTGTTTCTTAACGATGATAAATTTTTATTTATTTTATTTTTGAGAATAAAATTTTTTATATTTCTTATAATTTCTTATTGAAATGTGAAGATGTAGGCAACCACATTGGTTCACTTTGTGCAGAGACACTCAATTGCACATTCCACTCCTTTGCAAACGAGCAACATTTTTGCTACAATTCCTATACAGTAAATTTTCCAGTTTAATTAATTAGAAGGATTCAATAATTTCTTACAAATGTTCCTGGGGGTTAACTAAAGTAGAGCATAGAGCATAGAACATCTATTTAGGAGGGGATGTCCTTACCAAGTACTAGTCTTGGATCTGATGAAGAACAGCACAAGAAAATGCAAATATTAATTAATGCTGTCTCCAATTCAGGAACCCTAAATTAATATCAGAACGTACTATATGTTCCCTACATCACAGCTTTTTCCCAACTTTTTTTTTTTTATGTTTTTCTCACTGGCAATAATTCACAGCCAAACCAAGAAATATCATAGTACTGTAACAGTACATTCATAATGTTTTCAAGATTGCACTTTATTTGATGATAACATGTTCATATTCTGAAAAGTGGGAGCCAATGTTTTTTCAAAATTAGGCACAGGAAATGCAAAAGGAAAAGCTTAGGGTTCAAAAGTATTTGAATTTTTAGAACTTTAAGGACTTCATAATCAATATCTCTGAATTTTCTTTCAGCATTAGGTTTGCATAAAAAGTCAGACCGATATAATTATATTGAAAGGGTAAGGTTGATATTTATCAAATTTTTAGATATATTTGCAATATTTTTTTGCAGCAATGATTGTTAGGACCCTATCAACAATTAAATTTGGTAGTTTTCAAAAAAAAAAATCATGTAAACATTTCTTTCCTTTGCTACAAGAACTTACAACTAGAGTTTTAATAATTTGAATCACAGGCCATTGCTTCAAGGGAAAGAAAGTTGCAGGAAAAAAAAGTTACATTATTGAAGTGACTTATATTTAGATCCAATAATGTAACTTTTTTTTTTTTTTGTGAATTATCGGTATCTGAACCCTATTATTAGGGACCGATAAATTCAGTTTGGATTTAATCACAATTAAGACTTTTCATCTCTCTCTGTTGATACACATAATAAAATTGAATCTAAGAGTTTTTCTCACAATCCAATCTGTGTTGCTAACTGAACTAATAATATATCTTTTTTTTTAGTATAGCAAAATATTAAATTAGCTAAATTATAAATAATAATAAAAAATCATCTCTTTTCATAATATCTTCTTATCCAACAAGGCCTCATGTATGAGCTCTGGCTTTCAATTAGAGGAGTGAGAATCTACATCATATTATTAATTATTTGTACTATAGCAATCAGGAAATAACTAATTAAGAAGTCTTTGAAGGAATATCCCATTGATTAATTTATTAGGGCCTTAACAACTTTTCTTAAAACACCACTAAAATTACAGAAAACCCATCTAGCTTTGCTACTTAGTCTTTCACTTCATATGGGAAGAGGTGTCCAGTTGAAAGTGCCGGGCCCAAAAAATTTCAAAAATTTTGACCCTTGAAATGCTACTATTCCCCTCCTTTGCCTTTTTTTTTAGCTTGGTGGTGTTTGTCCCTACTCGTCGGAGATTTGAGTATATGACCATGTGAACCTTTTAATTCTTTCCCAAGCTCATGTGATGCAATAATTATTCCCACCTTTTTTTTTTTTTAATTTTTAGAAGTGCAAATCAGCCAAGTCTTGTTTGCTATTCAAGATTCCATCTGTAGTAAAATATACCTTTAATCTTGTTCGTGTTGTATCGAATTCATGGAACCGGTGCCAATAGATATTTTATTTATTTATAAGAATTGGACGTTCAATCGTCATTTTCACTTGGAAGTTAAAAATTTTAATGCACAGTTAACGAATTGAGTTATATTTGATTCAATTTATATATTATTTTTGTTTTATAATATTCATGTGAAAAAATAGTTTGTTTAAAAATATTATCACATTTATAATTTTAAGAAGTGATAAATATATTTTTTTAATGTATTATTTAATTTAATAATTTTTTTAGAGATTAGAATTAAATTAAAAAAATATAATTAATTTAGATAAATTTAATAATTTTTTTCGAAACCTAAGTTACAAACGTGAGAAGAAGTAATTATTATTATACACTACCTCGATAAACAAAGTTATGTTTTAAATTTTTATAAAAAAAAAAGGGTAAAATAATTGCACGGCATCCAAATATTGGTCCGAATTTTAACTGCGGCTGGACGCGGAGAGCACCTTTGAAAAAACGACCGGTTTTGTAACTTGATTGAACCGGATTCCATTTTATAAATAGGATTAGCTAACCATTTTTCTGCAATTCTATTTCTACTCCAAATCCAAGAAATGACGACCTCCGTCAAGAACAACTTCTTGCCTCCGTCTCTCATCTCAAATCTCCAGCAAGTTCTCATCTCTAGAAATGACGTCGTCGATGCCGGTGTAGAACAAACCTCCAACAATGATATTCATGATGATCCCAATCCAGTCGCTTTTACTGCATCTTCTTCTTCTCCAAGTAGTCTCCAGAGCAATGTATATGGCGATTGTGAAAAGGAAATAGTTTTGGTCACGAATGGAGAAGGAATAGAGTACTCTGGCCTCACTTCTCTCGTCAAAGCTCTTGTTCGTGATGGCCGTTTTAATGTTCACGTCTGCGCTCCTCAATCGTAAGTTCCTTCTTCTACTGTGTTTGGTTTCCGAGAAGATAATTTCACTTTACTAATTTGTTTGTGGTCCTTGCAGTGATAGATCTGTATCTGGTCACTCAGTAACGGTTAGGGAGACGCTCGCTGCTTGTTCTATTGAAATTAGTGGCGTCACTGCTGCTTATGAGGTTTCTGGTAAATGCTGTTTGGTTCTTTTTATTATCGTGAACACTGCAAATTTCGCTATCTTCAAAAATTATACTTTGTTGCCAGGGACTCCTGCGGACTGTGTTTCTTTAGCTTTATCAGGGGCATTGTTCTCCTGGACTAAGCCTGCCCTGGTAGAACTTTTATTCATTATATTACTTCTTAGATAATATAAGAAAAATGAATATGAGCCTTAATTAATTGTTAAATAAATACAGGTGATCAGTGGAATAAACAGAGGATCAAGTTGCGGTCATAACATGTAAGTAGTCTTCTCTATCTGTCACGTCTTCACCAACCTTTCTCTATTTGATCCTTTGATTAAATATCTGCAACTTAGATTTCCTTTTTTTTTTTTTTTGGTAAATTGGGACTTTGAGTGGTCCTTTAAAGAATGTGAATTACAGTGAAGTGCCTGTGACATGATAGGTTCTACTCAGGTGCTGTTGCTGCTGCAAGGGAAGCATTGATTTGTGGTGTACCATCTCTTTGCATATCATTGAACTGGTTATTTGACTTTCCTCCCTTTCAATTTTTTGTTTTCTTTTCTGAATTTGGATTTTTTGTTGTTTTCATTATTCAAATTTGGATCTTTTCAGGAAGGATGGAGTAAGTTCCGAAAATGACTTGATGGATGCAGCCAATGTTTGTTTGCCATTACTGAATGCTGCGATAAGAGACATCAAGTGGGGAAATTTCCCCAAAACTTGCTTATTGAACGTAGAAATTCCCACTTGTCCAATTGCAAACAAGGTTTTAACTCTTGTGGGCACTGTGGTTATGAAACAAAAGAAAAAATCCCAAGTGGGCTTATATATATATACAAATGATTACATGGCAAAATTTGCTTTTGACAGGGATTTAAAGTAACAAGGCAGAGTGTATGGAGATCCTCTCTGAGATGGAAAGCAGTGGCAGCAAACAGGCATCCTCATGCCGGCAATTTCATGTCCAATCAACAAAGCCTGGGTATGAAGCTTGCACAACTCAGCCGAGATGCCTCTGCAGCAGTAAGAATAAATAATCACATATGCTATTCTAGTATAAATATAAGAAATTACTGTGACTCTTAACTGTTAACCAATTCTGATGTTACAGGGTGCAGCTCGCCGCTTCAATTCACATAGGAAAAACGTAGAGATTGAATCTGTTGGAATTGCAGGAAAAGTTAATCCCCCAAAAACTTTGAAGAAATACTTCCGTTTAGAGGTACTCCTATAATCTAATCTCTATATTTGATTGAATTAATGCTCTTAATGCATAGATTAACTTTTTAATTATGTGCAGCTTGCAGAAAAGGAGCAGGAAGACATTGAAGAGGATCTAGATTTCAGAGCACTTGATAATGGATTTGTGAGTTAGAATCCTATATAATATTTCTTTACATATTGGTGAAATCTCTTGTTCTTACTAGTTTAATAAATTTGGCAGGTTGCGGTAACTCCTTGTTCTTTAACTACTGAACGGGAGATCCAAAACGTGGTGTCTAATTGGATGGCAACTGCCCTTGCCACCGACTAATAATGTTCTGTCGTATTGTATTCCGAGTGTGCGTTTTGTCAAGTTATAGGCTATGCTACGAGGCCTTACATAGTCGATTTAGACAGTGAATGGATCGATTATTATTATTATTTTGAATATGAATGGATCGATTTTGATTTTTAAATTTCTCTGTGTAACATAAATAACACTAGATAAAGAAGGGTGTCCCAATCCTTTTCCATCCGGTGCGGTGACATTGAACTTGGATGATTTTTGATATCCCTTCAGCATACATTGACAGAGTACTTTAGGTAACAGTTATGGTAATCTTCTTTAGGTTTTTAGACTAGAGACAAGGTGAGGTAATTGTACGCACCGTGGGCTGACATTTTGATACGTGTAATCCATGCAGATAAAAGGTAGTCTATTGACCGATTGATCAAGCCCTTTGAAACTTCGTCCGTTGACAATCTGGCGGTTCAGATTCATACATCTACTAAAAATAAGGTTATAACTCGATTTAAATAAATATAATCCGTTAAATCTATGTGTAAATATTTATATACCGACTTAAACTCGGTACTGCAAATGTCAACGTAAGATTTAACTATGCTTAATTACTAGACTAATTAGACCAACTTTTTATTTTCTTAAAAAGAATTGAGGCTTGATTTAATTAAAAATTGAAATTTGACATTAATTAACATAAATATGGAGTACGCTGGTAAGCTCAAATACGAAAACTTTGAAATGTAACGGGATACTGAAGTGATTGGTCAAATTTATTATAATAAAAAAAAGATAATACATAAATATTTTTTTTATTAATTAGCATAAAAATAGCTATTTTGTACGACAAATTATAATTTAGTGTTAAATATATATATAATTTGATAATAAATTCAAGTTCAAATCCTTATTCCATACCATTAAAAAAAAAATAGTGATGATCTTAGATTTAAAATCAGATGAGGATTGAATCATTTTAATTTTATAAAATAAAGAAATTAAAATTAAAATTGATAAAATAGGCCTAAAATTGATGGACAGCTTATTTATGTGATCAATAGTTTTTTCTTTTCGTTATTGGTTTAATGACCCAAAATATCATAATGAATTGTAGGATGAAAAGTAATTTTCTGTTAACTCGTGAAATTATAGAAACTCAAGATCTGGTACTCATTATGGTGCTTGAGTAGCCAAATTAAACTAAAGTTGGTATACAAAATCAATAATTATTGTGCTTTAAAAAATATTATTTTTTATTACCATTTATGTCCTTTTTCCGATAACGACAAGATACATTAACGCTCATTTCCTCTATTTAACTAGTTCGATGTGTACGGATTCTAAACGGTTTTGGAAGAACCGGTTCGATTTCATTTCCGAACCGAAAGTATGGGTGAAGATAGATCGGTCCATAATGAGATGCCCCACACAAGGTGACAGGTGGCCGGTGGATATATTTTGTTGATTTTAGTATTAACGCAGGTAGGGCCTTGTTATTGAAGAGAGAAGCAGGAAGCAGGGGCAGAATGGAAATTTCCAGAAAATAGAGGGATTAGGATTAGGTGGGGACAAATGGCAATTGCCAGAAAAGGAAAAATGCGTCTAAGAGGAGTAAGACGTGGCGCCTCTTCTCCACTTCTTTAAATAAATACTTCCTCGCTCGCTCATCACACACCTTACCCGGAAGGAAAACCAAAAGAAATGTTGGCTACCGATTTTGAATCTTGCGGTGGCGGTTGTGGCAGTGGAGGTGGAGACCTTTCTCCGACACTTTCAACAACTTTCATGCCAAAACCTATTCAACCGGAGGAAGAAGAACCTTTGCAATTAATTTCTGTCGAAGAGGAGGAAATGCCAGTGGTTGGCAGTGATGGTGGCCCCTCTTCTTCATCTTCTTCATCCTTAATGACAAATGAAATTGAAAGGAAGGCGGAGACTATCAAAGTAGTTACTATTAAGGAAGAAGCAGGGGAAGAGGAGCATGATACAGGGGCTATTGTTGACGTTGATAATGGTGTCAATAACAATGGATCGTCTTCTTCTTCTTCTTCAGTTGATTTGCCTAAACCCATGGAGGGTTTACATGAGACAGGTCCCCCGCCGTTTTTAAGAAAGACTTTCGAGATGGTGGAGGATCCTGAGACGGATTCTATTGTTTCTTGGAGCAAAAATCGCGATAGTTTTATTGTTTGGGATGCAGATGAGTTTTCCAAACATCTGCTTCCCAAATACTTCAAGCACTGTAATTTCTCTAGTTTCATTCGCCAACTCAACACTTATGTAAGTTTTCTCTTTTTGATTCTGTTTGTTTTGGTGTTTTTCTTTGTTTGATTATACCTTCTATACATGCGTTTGATATTTGGAAATATCAATATTCTGCCGTAATTAAATAACTTTGCGCTATGGGATTATTACTGTTTTATGAACAATTTTTACTTACTCTGATATTGGGATATGTGTCTCCCAGGTTCAAGAAGATGTTTTATGGACACCCTAAAAAACGATTTGATATTTTTGTGCTTTTGATTAAGAAAAGATAGTAGATTGTGCTATGTGTTTGGTTTCTTACGGTGGAAAAATGGTCTCAGGGCTTCAGAAAGGTTGATCTTGATAGATGGGAGTTCGCCAATGAAGGGTTTCAAGGAGGTATGAAGCATTTGCTCAGGAACATCAGGAGAAGAAGTAGGTACAACAAGCAAATAACAAGCAATGATTCAGCAAAACTCAGTTTAGAAGTCCAACTTGAGAAGTTGAAGAATGATCAAGATTTATTGAAGGTTGAAATCTTCAAACTCAGACAGCAACAGGAGAATTCAGAGAATCACCTTCGCACTGTTGAACAATGTGTTCGAGTTGCAGAGTGCAAGCAATTGCAGATGTTTGTTTTCCTTGCCAAAGCAGCCAAGAACGGTAGCTTTATACAGAATCTAATCCAAAAGAGAAAGCGACAAAGAGAACTAGATGTGGCTGAATTCGGCAAAAAGAGAAGACTGCTTGATAGCCAAGTCCGTGAAAGGTTGCTTGATGCTGTGGATGCCAGCCAAAATGTAATTTGTAGAAACCAAGCTCAGGAACAATTGGCTACAATGCAGACTGAACTTACTGAGATATTAAAAGAGGATACAGAGACCAATACAATGTCAAAACTGTTTGAAACTTCAATAAGTGATGAGTTTTGCAGTCCGGCTATAGCGATGTGTGGTACCAATACTCAGGAATCTGTTTATCATCTAATGTCAGAGAAATTACTAGATGATGATACGGTTCCTGAGGTTTTAGTTGATGAAGACTTAGATGTGAATGACTTTATGTTTTACCTTGAATTGGAGGATTTGATTGGAAAGCCAAGAAGTTGGGGTGGATATGTAACTGAGTTCGTAGAGCAAGCGGGTTGTATTTGATCAGTTCTTGATTGCACTGGTAAAATCTTTTTTATGCTTCTCTCTATACTTTGTTTGCAATCGATTGATATATATATATATGTTCAATTTGCAGATTTTGATACCAAATTCTATACTGGTTGCAGGATGTGAATTGTCAGGCAGGTTTGGGCCTTCCATTTGAGCTGCTCCTAGCCCGCATTGGAAATCTTAGTGTTTGACAATAGTCATACATGTTCATATTTCCCGAGTTCTTTTTTTTCTTTTTTCTTTTTATTCTGTCACCAATGATGAATCATGTAGATTGTAAAAATCCCCACACAGTAAATACCATAGTGTTCTATCCTGCATCAAAAGTTTTTAACTTTGTAATATCAGTAGTCAGACTTTGGGTATCAAACTACATAATAACATGGAATAGCACTTGAGGTTTAATTGGTTTTTTCTGATTTGTTATGCCTTCATGAGTTGATAAAGTTAACACACAGTTTCTGATAAAATGATTAGCTAATTTTACTTAATGTTAGCCAGAAGGTTCAAACTTTAAACAGAACAATCTGCAAGTCATGACACGTGGTCAGAAAAGGAGAGAGCTACAATATTGTACAGTTGGTGGTAGGTCTTTGGAGCAAGTTCGAGATGATAATAGAAAATGTAATGGTTTTATTTTAAAGTATTCACGTGAGATTTTGTTGCCTAAATAAGCAAAGTTATGGATAATTATAACAACTTCCTTGACTAATGACAAAGACAAGCATTTTGTATTTGTATAACAACCTTTCCATTTATGAATTGCAGAGCAGAGTAAAAGAATTAGAAGCATAATTAATACTAAAAAGAACCAAGAAAAAGAAAGCTTATACCCCTATTAGTATCAAACATAAACCGAGAGAATAAGTTAAGTCTTACCACCCTTGTTAGGGAGCTTACTATTGGACTTCACTGCCCCTACAGATTTTGATGAAGAAGAAGATGATATAGTTGACCTGTCATACTCTTGCTTATCCTCAGTAAATGCTTTAGTTAGAACTTCCTGGAGTTCCATGTATCTTTGTTTCTTTTGGAGTCTTTCCTCTGAAGTTTCATTTCCCAAATAGGCTAACTGTGATAAGTCTTCAGCATCCATGATCCTGTTCAGCACCTCCGAGCACCGAGGGAAAAACCTTTTCCCAAGCTCCACTGCTCAGTTAATATACAATTCCTAGTTTAATTTTTAGGATTGACCTTATTTGGATATCTAGAATTATAAATTTCTCGAGTTTCTTAAGATAACGCAAAGAAAAACTCCAAATGATGTAGGCTATTTACACATGTAAAAGCATGATTTACCAGTTCTAGAGAGTGCTTTCATCCTATTCAGATGCTCCTCTTGAATTCTAAAAGGTGCCTCATTCAAGTCTACAGTCGTCTGTGTGCTAGCCAAATTCCTATTCTTGACGCCAGTTAATGGAAATTCATTAGTTCCATCTACTTGAGCAATATCCATTACAACTTTTGCTTCCATGGGGAATAGAAGTTTTGCCAGTCCAACTGGTAAAAAAATATCAATAATGTCAGTGTCCTTTATAAAAGCAAATTTAATTTTGATTCTCCAAAAGGATTATAAAATTCAAATGCAAATCAAAAGTCAAGAAAGAATATGGATAGATAGAAGGATTCTGATGAAAACTCACCTCTATTTTCGAGGTATAATAATTTCATTCGCAGGTCATCGCCAGCCATAGCAAGAGAAAGAGAAGCCTCTCCAAGTAATGGATCTCTTCTTTCAGCTTGTTCTAATATCTCTATACATAATCTCTCCTTGGGAGAAGCTTTCCCTTCCTCAGTAGATTTATAGTAATCTGAAGCTCTAGTAAGTCTCTTTGAGATTTGCAGAGCTTTTCTGCCATCTGAAGTAAGATCTGATGGTCGAGCTCCCTTAGTTAAGAGAGAGACTATAATCTTAGGCTCTTTTCGCATCGCAGCAACATGTAGTACAGTGTATCCCCTTAAATTTCTACGGTTAACATCAGCAATACCAAGATCAAGAAGTTCAGTGGTCGTCTTCGCGTCGCAATATGCAACAGCATAATGGAGAGCATGAGCATCATCCAAATTGGTATGCGCCTCTTTCAGTAGCATTCTAACTAATTCCACATCATCTGAGTCCAAAGCTCGATGTATTCTCTTTATATGTTTATCAGGATAACTTGTGGTTTGAGATGTGTTTGTAGCGATCTCTAAACGAGAATCTGTAATTTGCTTTACAATGTTTTGGGGTAATGCCTTATCAAGAGCTACGATATCAACATTTGATTTCACAACGATCTCAATACATCTCGTTAACAATTTCTCACAAGCTTTACCACAAACATTTGCAACAGATAGAACCGCCAAGATATCATCAACTGCAACCTTTTCAAGAATTTCTAGGAGGTGTCTCTGCAATTAAACAAAATGCCGAAATATTCTGAGTAGAAATCCGCAAAATGTAGAAACTGCCATTCACTCATTAGCAGAAACTTTAATACAAAATCTATTAGTATGACAATTAGATTATCTAGTTCTAAACAGAGGATTGCTCGCTGTAACCTTACCCAAAATCTGCTTACTCCATTGGAAAAATTGACAGACAACAGAAAGAAAAATTCACAAACAGACTTCTAACTCTTACCTGATAGAGAGCCACCAATTCAGGAACCTGAAACGTAAAAGCAGAATATAGCACCTCAACCATAAAATCCACGGCTGGTCTACAAGCCACATGGGAGCAATCTTCATCCACGCAAACGCAAACGCCTTTAGGCAACGGCCTCACTTTTCCACTATACAAATAGCTCAAAACTGTTACAATCGAATCAAACCCAATATCATAGTCTTTAGCCAACTCTTTCACTTCAAAATTTTGACCGTTCTCTTTGGCTGCAGAACCCGAAAACACTGCCTTAAAGAAAGGACTTCTCGCCGATAGAATGCACCGGTGGACCGGGACCTCCCGGTTAGAGGCGGAGATTGTGATTTTAGCGTCGGCGAAAGAGTCAAAATCTGAAGAGTCAAAGATGGATTCGAGGCTTTTAGAGAGCTGTTGAAGAGCAGAGATTTCTGGGTTCGGAGTAGAGAGGGTTTCTATGCAACAGGTGCTGCTTCCATTGCTGATCTCGTTCGAATCAGAGAATACAATCCTATTATCCATTAAAGGAACAAAGAAGCAGAAAAGTGGAATTTTTGATTGAGGGTTTTAACAGAAGGATTAGATAGCGAAATTTCAGCGTTGGAGACAAAAGGAACCCATTTTTGGAACGATTACAGATTACAGAGCGAAAAAGAGAGAGAGAGAGAGAGAGAGTCAAGAGACCTTTCAAATCAATCACTATCAAGAACATTAAAACAGAGTATTATATGCAATTCCTGATAAAAAGCAATCAATTTGGGGAAGATGACGGCCATGGATGATAAAGTCAATACCTAAGTATCTCAGTTCGCAACAACTTATAACACGAGCGACGAAGAGTGCAAAAAACAAGGAGAGCAGACCACACCAGAGAGAGTACAAAAGAGACAGAGCTGTCTTTCATGGGCTTGTCATAATTGAGTAATTGATTCCTGAATTTTGACGTACAACAGGATCCAACCCATGTTCTCTTTCATTTCTTCTTCAGTTTCTCTAGAAATTGATGTTTTGCTGCAGTATCTTTGTGCACTGGTATTTGATAAAAGCTGTTGTCATCTTTTTGTCTTCTGATCTGAAAGGTGATTCTTTATTGAAGCGTAATCCAATGGCTGGGCTTTGTGCTCATAGTATCTATTGGGAGGTAAAGGATTCATTTTTGAAGTGCTTCCTTAACTACATTTTCTTTATCAATATTTCACAGTTGAAAATTTTGTTTTAGCCGTTTTATGCTCTCGTCATGCACTCATGGCGTTTTTGCCATTTTCCTATTTATTTACTGTTCTTGGTTTATCTCTACTGTAATCGTCATCAAATTGCTAACTGACTGCCGTCCTTGGCTATATGTAGAGTGAGGAAACATCATTATATATGCACACAGGCGATCGTTATTGGACGTTATTACAAGTTGACGGTGGAATTAGATAATGACATGTAGACATTAATTTAGTCAACTTTATAAACAAATGATTATTCATATTTGTTGCTTTCAACTGGCTGCTAGATGGGAAAGAAGGTAACTGAAAATAACAATTAACAATTCAATTACGGTATCTTGAATCATTACATAAGGTCTTGCATCAGGCATGCTTGATTTGAGGATTTCTTAGAAATGAGAATTCTCAGAGTAGAATGAACTGCAGTATGGTAATAAATGATATAATAATACTTAGAATCTACCTAAAAAACAGCAACCTCATCCTCGGACTAAATTTTGATATCAAAACCAAATTCTGTTATAAAAATCACGGATGGATTTGATAGAACTTCAGATTCTCAGAGCCAAACAAGTACATCATGAAATGGGTAATGAAAAACAATGACATATCTCGTACCCTGTAATTGTTACAAAGAAAACGAGCGAGCAAGAAATATCATTGCTATGACAGTGCTTTTCAGTTTAATCTTTCTTATTACCTTGAGGAGCACAAACTTTTTCAAGCCCTTTTCCAACTGGTGAACATACTTTTTCAAGCCCTCTCCCAATAGAAGCTGCAAACCCACTTTCCCTTACCGGTGGTGAAGAGGGAACAAAATCACTGGATTCCTTCTTAGGGTGGTGGATAGTTTCGACGAGGGCTTCCATTTCTTCCTTGGCTCTTCGAAAAATACTTGGCCCTTTGATCTCATCAATGGGAGTGTTTTCATCAATATCATCATTCCTGCCATGAGTTTCTTTGTTATGAACGTGAGTTGACTTATTATGGTGAATCATTGCTTCAATTTCTTCCTTAGCTCTTCCAATTAAATTGAGTGGTTTGAAACCGTTTTCTGCCTCTACCTCCACGGATTGATCTCTGAAATAGCAATAACACAAAAAATCAAACTTTATAAATGAATTTGAATTTTAGAATCCATGTATGGATATGATAAAAGTTAATTTAATTATGTTGAATTCAACAAAAATTGAATTCACAAGAGTGAAATGAGCGATTTTTATTTATATTGAACATGAAAGGCATGAAATTTCAAATAGATTTCATATAATTTTATAGAATTCATTTATATCAGACAATGCTAATTGATTCAGTTGTATATGGAAACCTTTTTTCCTGATTTTCAGACTCTTTCTTGGTGTGGATAGTTTGAATCAAAGCCTCAATCTCTTCCTTTGCTCGCTCAAACACATTAGGAGCTTTCACATTATCCAATGGGGTGTTTTCATCAATGTAATTGTCAGTGCCATGAGTTTCCTTTTGATAGTGATGCATTATTTTCTCCTGGATCTCCTCCTTGGCTCTTTCAAATAAATTAGACGCTATTACATTCTCATCTGAGCAAAACAAGTGCCATTCATCAAATACAAAGAACAGGTTGACACTCTCTAGATATCTCATTGGAATAATTATGGGCACAATATCGACAATAACAAGAAAAAAAAATCCGATTTACAATCAGGGTCTCAATCGTAGTGCAAAATGTGGTTAAATAGTGAATTACAATACCCAAAAATCTCTCAAGAATTAGAAATTCTTCATCAATTCTCTAATTCTATGGTTCTTCTTCGACTGTGAAATCATCTAATCATTTTTCAGAACAAAAACGAATAATTTGAAATCAATTTTGGGGACCCATTGGAAACAAAAGGAAATATCGTACCTGAAAGGTGCTTCGATCCGGCCATTGAAGATGGAAAAATCTTAGGGAGACAAAAGTCCCAAGATTTTTCCTTTGTGCTTTCGATTCGATTCGGTTCGATGCGCGAGCTTTAGTAAATAAATAGACAGCGACAAATTAATAAATGGCGGTTAGCGTTCGCAGAAAATATAGGAAGCAGAGACAACCGTGACATTACACGTTTTTCGGATTATGATTCGTTGTCTGCCAGATCGGACACTTCTTTAACAAAAGTGTGATTATCGGTTAGGTTAGGATTCTTATACCCAGAAAATTGTGATTATTTGTTAAACTTCTTTAAAGTTTGTAAGAAAAAAACAACAAATCACTAAACCAACCGATATAAAATTATCCCTAGTTGGGCTATGGTCCAGCCAGCTTTTGACAGGCCCAACACATTAGAAGCCCACAAGCCTTCTAATTGTTTTTTAATATCTTCAATCAAGCAAGCAAAAAACTAGATGCTATGCAAACCCATGATACCATCCATACTTAGTAGGCCCACCTGACCCGAAACGTCTATTAATGGGCCTTAACTTGAGACCCAAGTGAAGAGTAGACTTCGAAAATTGAATCAGGAGATCTTAAAAAAACATTTATAAATACCTTGGAACATGTCCGTAGATATCTGCGAGTAGGGTTTGGGAATAACGTTTTGAAGAAAAATAATAATTGAAAAATAAAAAAGAAAATGCAAATTCTAAAGTTGAACGCCCACCACGAGACACAAAGACTAAAAAAGTCCCACACATGCTCGCTGGAAATATTAGAATTTGACAAAGACTATAGCTTAGAGTTAGATATTTCTATGTGGAAAATATATCAACTTTTTGGAATCAAAAATTACAATTTCTTCTTTTTCTTTTTTTTTATTTCTTAAATAAAAAAAATACACATAATAGATTATAAAACAACAGCAATATATCATCTTATAACAATGTAGAATCTATAATTATACTATATAATAATATGTAAAGGCTATGCCTCGGCGGCTTTGGAAAATTTGACAGCCTAAATTCTTGAATGGAGGGTTTTTTTCTAAATTTTATTTTTTGTGAATTTTTTAATTCCAACTTGGTAGCATATGATAATTTTGTTTTGTGCATCTTAGGGATTGTACAGCTTGTAGCCCTCAATCCCTACGTATAGTAATATATCCAAACAAAGTCAATCCTTCCAATTGATTGATTAATTAGGCAGCTTATAGAGAGAATTGTTAATTAATATACAACTAACTAATTAGTTAGGGTAGATGGGCTTCACGGCGGCAAATTTTACAAATATTTATTATAATTTGGTTTTTATTATTAAATATTAATAATACAGTTATTAAGAATCGAGATTTCTTTTACATATATAAGAAGAGGAGAAATCAAATTAATGAGAATAGATGAAAATAATTAGAGAATGATATATTATTTACAAGGGTAAAGAATACACAGCGGCAAGACCAGACGCTGTAGGAGTAGATAAGTGTAGTGCACGTCGCTACTCCCGACGGGTCAACCACCACCTTGACAGCTATGGATTTGCAGTTAAAATTCAACGACAACTTTGAGTTATTTTTACTAAAATACCCTCCCGTTTCCTTTGTTTTTATACTCTCCCTCGAAACCTGGTGATTTTGTTTCCACTCATCTGTCATCTTCCTTTTTCTTTTTTTTTTAAAAAAAAGAGATTTACTTATCCTTATCATTTTATTTGTTTTGTTACTAAATTAATGAACTTTGACTTGTAAAAACTTATTAGGTTCTATGCGTGTTTAAAGAAATTTTAATAATACAATCAATTTATTATGAATATATTAATATTTTTTTATATCAAAGTGATGTGTGGATGGATATAATTTATATTCTTTTTATATAAATATTCTTACTATATAAACTGATCAAATCTCGAATATAAATTAGTTTTTATTCAACTAATTTGGATTAGTTGAATGTAATTAATAATAACATAATTATACCTACTCGTTATCCCATTTTGATATTTAAATTAATTAAAAGCTGTAAGTACACAATTCTTCCTATTCCGTATAGTCTAACCGTTTGTCTGCTAAAACGATTATTTTTTTATTCATACGCTTTAGACTAGAAGTGAAAATGTAATTTAAAAATTCTTTATTATGGTCAACCTAAAATTCATAAAATTAAACTAGGAAAAACAAAGGGGGAGCATTCAAAAGTATCATCTAAAAGCGGGGGGCAAACTAAAATTTTCATTTCTTGATCAACTCCCAATCAAATCACAAAATGAGAATGGTCTTGATATTTGACCAATCTCAGTTGATTACTTGATTTTGACCGCATGATTCATTTCTCCCAACACCGTGAGTCATTGGTAATGACTAATGATGTGCCGAGAAGAAGGAAAAAAAAAAAGAAACAGTATTAATGGTCTTCCACGTGGATATTTTAGCTAAAAGAAAAGGGAACTTCAAACAAAAATAATATTCCATCTCAATTTTGTTTGAATAATTTGATAAAAGATATATATTAAAAATTTAGATAATAAAAATTATTATACTTGTTTTTATTATTAAATCATTAAGATATTTATTTAATGAAAAATTATAAAAATTATTATAAAAAAATAATTATTTATATATCTAAATTTAAAAATATTATAAATATTTTGAAACACTCGATAAATGAATAATAAATAAATATAATAAGACGGAGAGAGTATTACTTATGAAAGTTAACGTTTATCAATCATTTTTTTTATCTTATGAAAAAATAAAATGTTATTAAAATAAAATGGAAAGAGTAAATAATAATATTAAGTATTATATTAGATTAATAAATTCCCTTGTAAACGTTTAGTTATGGTTGTTTATAAAGTATTTCATCTAAAATTAATATCATTTTAAAAAATTTAAGAATCATTTATTAATTAATTTTATTTTTATTTTTATTAAATATAATAATTATTGTTAATAATTTTTATTATTTTTTTATTTTATTAGCAAAGTAAAAAGCAATAAATGATCTAATTAAATTAAAAGATACTTTATTACTAATTAAGTAATTTAAAAAACCACCAAGATACGGGGAAATACGTACAAAAAGGGCAGTGGGAAAATTGAATGTGCTAACAGTAATAAATGCATTAAAACCGACAACCACAAGAGGTCTTCGATAAGCGTGTGCATGACCCAAGCCATGACCGAAAGTTGCGGTTGACTGTGAAGAAACACGAACGATAAACAAAAAAAAAACGAAAATCTCAGCTAGTTTTACTTTTACAGACATTTCAATTTCGTGTTTTTTCATGGAAACCCATAAACAAGCTTCCTTTCTTTGACCGCCTATCACCCTCATCTCCCTCTCTCCCTCTCTCTCAGTCTTTCTCCCTCTATCTCAACATCTCCGTTAGCTGTTTTTTTTTTTTCTTTTTAATTACATCATATGGAAACAGCAGAACCTCTTTTCTATATTACCCTTCACATTTCTCTGAAAGTTGTATTCAAATTTTCAATCTTTGAATCTATTGAATAACTCGTGGTTGAACCTTGAAAAATAAAATGAATAAATAAATAAATACCACGTTGAATATCATATCACCTTCCATAACTTTTCCATTCAATTCAAACCCCTAATCTATGCTATCGTCTCTCACTCGATTCTCATAATATAAAAAATTCCACGACTGCTGTACACTGCCTTCTTCCTGCTTTTCGGCCACGTCTTTGAAGGTTCTAGTGGACCCATTTCCTATCTTGTGCATATATATAAGAAGAGGAGTCAAGAATCATCCTATTAACTTTAACCCATTGATTTGATTTGGCTTTTCTTTAGTTATCACTTATTAGCCATTCTAAAACAGTATTCCATTCAAACACCTTTTTGATTCTTGAATCTTGATCACAGGTAATACAAGACGAAAACATACAATTCCTCTCTTTCTTGCTAAAACATAATAAGTTTCTCTTTCTTGTTTCCTTTTCGGGTGGTTACTGCTAATTATTTTACATGTTTCTTTTGGTTTGTTTGTTGTCTTTTTTGACGAAATGATTGGAATCAATTAATTGTGGTGTTATTGCTATTTTTTTCTTCTTGTTGATGTTTTTCATTTCCACTTATTTGTTTGAACTTTCTTTTTCCATTTATTCAATGTTGTCCATACACATGTTTGGGGCCAAGGGGCATGAATGTTACTGTACAATTTCCACATTTCAATTCAATCTCCTTTTTAAACTTTGAATTTCCTTACCTTCTGAATTCCATTTAAAAGATTGCATTTTCTGCCCATTCTCAATTCAAAAGATTCGATAATTTAAATTCTTAACTTAATTTCTTTACTGTTTTCATGATCAGGTGCCTTCATAAGATTATAATTCCATTGGTGATTGGAAAATTTATGGGTTTATCGCTTTCTTTACTCTATTCAGCCTGGGAAGAAATTGTACGGCACAGCTTCTTTCGTTTAGCCTACAACTTTAGTTTCAGTCCTAAATACGGTGGTATCTCCTTAAGGACAGATAGTTTCAAGAACACTTCTGGTACAGAAACCATGACCAACTCAGTCAAGTCAAATGCGAGAGGAAGAAAAAATTCTATAAATTTGAAGAATTGTAAACCCCGGAATGTAATGCTTGATACCAGTTTGTCATTCAAGAATCTAGTTCAAGATAAAGTAGAATCAAAGCCAGTACATTCTCTTCCTGAACCAGCAATTTTGTTTTCTCCTAGACCGGTTAGTGAGCTTGATGCTGCTGCTGTTAAAGTTCAGAAGGTTTACAAGAGTTACAGGACTAGAAGAAATCTTGCAGATTGTGCCGTTGTTGTTGAGGAGCTATGGTTAGTATTTTGATCTTAATATTCAATCATTATTTTGGTTGATCAAGCTCATTGCTAATTATTAGCGACTAATTCCTTGAATCTTTGATAAAATTTTTCAGGTGGAAGGCTTTAGATTTTGCGGCCCTAAAGAGAAGTTCAGTGTCATTCTTTAATGTTGAAAAACCTGAAACTGCTGTTTCAAGGTGGGCAAGGGCTAGGACAAGAGCTGCCAAAGTTGGAAAAGGCTTGTCGAAAGATGAGAAGGCTCAGAAATTAGCCTTACAACATTGGCTTGAAGCTGTAAGTTTTAAACACATTTTCATATCTCCTAACACCCATAATTGAGCATTGGAATTAACTATTTCATGCAATTTTCTATGTATGAACAGATTGATCCTCGCCATCGGTATGGCCACAATTTACACATGTATTATGATGTCTGGTTTAGAAGTGAGAGCACTCAACCTTTCTTTTACTGGTGAGTAATGACACTTTTTTTTTTTGGTAATCAATAAAGTCCATTAACGATCTTTTTTTATTAAATTTTCCATTTTTATTCACTCTTGTGGAAAATGCAGGTTGGATGTTGGAGATGGTAAAGAAGTGAATCTAGAGAACTGCCTGAGATCCGTACTGCAAAAGCAGTGCATCAAATATCTTGGACCAGTAAGTTGAAAGCAATATATATCTCTTGAATTAGCAAATTATTTTCTAATCAAAACATGGTTCAAGGGACTAATTTCTGATTTCTGCTGTTCATCTTGTTTACAGAAAGAAAGACAAGCATATGAAGTAATAGTTGAAAATGGGAAGCTTGTTTACAGAGAAAATGGAAATCTTGTCAATACAGTTGAGGGTTCAAAATGGATATTTGTGCTTAGCACGACAAGAGCTTTATATGTTGGGCAAAAAAAGAAGGGTGTCTTTCAACACTCTAGTTTTCTAGCTGGTGGTGCTACTACAGCAGCTGGAAGATTAGTTGCCCTTGAAGGAGTTCTTGAGGTACTTCACTATTTCTACCAATGCTTATTTATATATTTGCTTGGACTATTAAATCAGTTGCTAATGACCTAAATTTATCTGTAATGAATTCAGGCTATATGGCCATACAGTGGCCATTATCACCCAACAGAAGAAAACTTCAGGGAATTCATTAGCTTTCTTCAGGAAAACCATGTCGATCTCACAAATGTTAAGGTATCCTTTTCTTATCCATTGTGCACTGAGAGATGCACTTTTATGCACTTATTTATATTCGGACCCATATGTCTAAACTCATTTGATCATGATTTTGTTATGCAGAAATGTGCAATTGATGATGATTCTTATATTGGACAAAAGGGAGAGTCAATTTTGGGTTCTGCAGAAACTTGTCAACCCATAACTGCAAACAAGTCTGATATAGATTTGTCAATCAAGGAGACAACAATAGCAGCTGCTAAGAAAGAACTAGAGATTAACATTAACTGTGGTGCCAATGTAAAGGGTACTGTTTTTGAGTGGCCTGAGAGACTACCTTGCAAATGGACAACAGGGGCTGGACCTCGCATTGGGTGTGTCAGGGATTACCCTACAGAGCTACAATCAAGAGCATTGGAACAAGTTAATCTATCTCCAAGAGTTCCTCCTGGGACTATCAGCAATTATGGCCCAATTCCGTCTCCAAGGCCCAGTCCAAAGGTTAGGGTGTCCCCTAGGCTTGCATACATGGGACTCCCGAGCCCAAGAACATCAATTCCTGTAGGCAGCTAAGCCGTTTCATCAAAAACGACAATGGGGTCAATAATGATAGACAGCAAATGGGGCACTGCCCGTGCTTTAAATTTAGATCAAGAAAAATAAGGATGGATCAAAGGGACTAACCCATTTTTTTTTTTAATTGATTACTTCATTCTTTGATATGGCTTAACTGAGCCAAGTTTTTATTTTATTTTATAGTTACCAAACAAATTCTGGCCCCTCATTTTAGTTCTGGGTTTTGTATATCATCCCTGTATACAGAAAGTTGAGAATTTATACATCAATGAAGCAGAATTATTTCCATCTATGAACCTTCTTTTATAAAAAAAGTACATCTTAGAAAATCACAAGATTTTGATTATCATCTTCCCATATCACAATATATACAATCCGATACCATTTTCTAAAGATCAATTTCTAGTAAAACATTTTTTTTGCAACAGCAAAACAAAGTCGGGGCCTTTTTTCACATAATAGTAATTTTTGAAAAGGGTAAATGTTTTTTAAAATAAATGGACATGATGTCTTTCACAATGCAAAATTCATTTTTTTGATACTGATGCAGCAGACTGAGAAACAAACTCCATTGAATAATCAAATCAGTCCATCAAGTGTCAATTTTGTACCCAACAATCCCCAAAAAAATTTATAAAAAAAGAACGAAGTGTTTTTGGCAGTCAATTGTTAAATATCCAATAATTAATTTCAAATTAATAATATGCTTATAATTAATCTTTTTCTGGCCCAAGATAGACTGACAATAAGCTATGGAATAGGGGAGCAATACTAGAAATCCACTGGACATTTTACATAAATATTATTTTGCTGTCACCTTTGTGAGAGGTCATGATCTCTTCTGCCTTCCCTACTAATAGTACGATCTTCTTCAGCAGCAACAGCAAGTTAGGTTTATGTACTAGGAGGCTAATATTTCATTGTTTAGGTTTCCTTTTTTTAGCTTTCTGACTTCTTTTATCATACATCTCTCACTTCATTTTGCCTCATGACCTATGCTGACATTACAAATGTCCAAAAAAACTAAGATTAGATAATACGTAAATAGTGGTTATTCTGTAAGAGGCAAATGAGCTTTCTTGTCATCTAATAACAAATACTGCATTTGTTTTATTTGCAACATTCTCTTTTAATTGTGATAATGAAAATTTATTAACCTTTCCATGCAAAGTGATGCTCTTAACATAAATTTATGAAATCTCCAGTCAAAGTTGCAGGAACCCTAGAAATTAATTCAAATTCCCTATAGTACGATCTGCTTACATTGGTCAAAACTCAGAACCAATTTCAACAGCATTTTAAACAAGGGAAAAACTTGTTTATGTTCTGGGTTTCGGTTTAAAAGAAAAGACATCTAATTAGTGATTCGACAATGCTGTAAGTAAAGCTTAGGATACACTACAGTGACAGAGATAGGTCGTTACCAATTAATTAACACTAATGGATGGCTCAGATTCAAAGTTCCATGACTTATTATAAGCCATATAGATTGCTTGTTATCCATCAGCCAACCTGTATGAAATTGACCAAACATTGTGTCCTATGTATAGTTTGTTTAATTAGTTCTAATTAATACATGTAATTAATCCGAGTTCAGTGGCAACTGACAATCTAACCAATGAAGCTTCATTATAATCTGTTTTGTTAAAAAGTTTCAGTTCAAATCTTTACATTATACAAGTCAAAATATTTGAACTAAAACTACCCAGAAAGAGAAAGGAAAAATATTTTGTAGTGGAAGCTAACAAATACTCTCTTCTTTTATTGGAACCAACAGATTATCAGAGAAAAAGGCTCTGCAGTCTAGGTAAAGCCAAAACCCTATATGGATTCTTACTAAATTCTTATATTGCATAGGGACCTGTTGTGAGCTATAAAGAGTAGCCTCTGCAATGGGAAAGCTGTATAAAACTATTAATTATACAATAGTTGTTTTTCATTTCTAAGACATTTTCTCGTGAGTTGTCAAATAGAAAAGATAGAAATTTCTTGAAGTTGTTTGTTAGATAATCTTCTTGAAAAGAAAGGTGGAATCACTTGTCTCAGAAGCAACGTTGCTTGCTCCACCAAGAAAACCAGAGAAACGGAATTTCATCTTCGTATTGTATATACATTTTAAAGATTTTCTTTTTTTGTCTCTTTCTACAAAATCTTGAATATTTCAGTAGACTGTGTGCATGGTTGTCCTTCTGAAGTGAGTCTGACGATCCATGCCAAGAACCACTTCTCTTATTTCTCAGTCTTCACAGATACAAAAAAGATCACCATCGTCATCATTATCATCATTAGGGTTTTCTCATTAAGAAAAATGAGAAGAAGAATTTGCTTCTTTATAATGGCAAGTCTGCAGATAATCACTTGGTGGTGTTGTTTAGCAAGCTGGCAGTTTTCATCACATGATCCTGCTGATCCCAGACAGGGTTAGCTGTTCTTTCTTGTTCTTTTCTTTTTCAACAGTAACCAATTTGTCTGCAAACACTTTTCTTTTTTTTTTTTTAATAAAGAAAACACTTTTCTTTTCCAAACTTGTTTTAACTGCAAATGTCCTCCCAACATAAAAAATTAAAAAGCTTGATTTTAACTTTTTGTTGTATTGATTGATCTGATCCCAATTTCTATTTTTTTCCTTTCCTTTTTGAAGTTCATACAACTTTTCACTAAAAACACTTCTGTCTCTTTCTGCTTTTGGAATATTTATTTCCTTGTTGTCTTCATTTTTTTATCAAACAGGCCAAATCCCACAATTCCAACAAGCTGCATTCGGACCAAATCAGGTAATTTTCATCCTTCATTCAGCTCTTTAAAGCTCTTTGCTTGTGTGTGTATATATATATTATGATCTTCAATTTTATGTTTTTAGGGTAGAAAGAGAATTAATGGAGTGGCTTATGGTAAAGAACAATCATTTAGAGGGCTAAGCAGAGTTGGGTCCACACCACCAAATTGTGAGAACAAGTGTAAAGGGTGCATTCCTTGTAATGCCATTCAAATACCTGCAACAACTGATCGCAAAAGAGTTGAATATGCTAATTATGAACCTGAAGGATGGAAATGCAAGTGTGGCTCTACTTTCTTTAACCCGTAGGATTAGCTCATGAGTTCTTTTTTTTTAAGGTTTAATAGGAAATTTTTTGTCGGGGGTTTAAGTTTTGGCTGTAATCTTGAATGTATACATCTTTAGGTTAGAGATTTCCTGCTTATATTATATAATGCGAACCCTTAAACGAGGAGAAAGAAAGTATTAACATATTAATATTGATTAATGCAATTTAAAAATGAAATATCCTATTGGATATTATAAACAAACCTAGTTGATATGTTTACTTAACGATTTGTAAGATTGTGGACGTATAATTATTGGGTCAGCATCCAGTATTGAGCTATCAACAAATACAGTATCGAAAAGCTAGCCTGGAAGGATGGTTGGCCAGTTGGTGATAGAGACATAAAACAACCTGGACTTGTATCTTTATCTTTTTATTCCATAGGCGACCACAAGAAAAATAATATTCCATGGGACTATTGAAATACGGAAATCATATATTACACTAATTATTAGAAATGCTTCTCTTGAATTAAACGTGTTTAGGCTTTAAAATTAATGGCTAATAATGTTTTTCTTAAAAAATTCAGAGGAACCTAATTGAAAAAAAAAAAAAGAAGAAGATTTCCCATTTTTGTAAAGCAAGTTTTTTTGAAAAGAAAACAAAAAAGCAAATAATTGGACCTAGAGGGATGCCTCCACATGCCATCCTCCGACTCTGTTGTTGAGATCAGAAGCTTGAACTTGAAGTATGGAATTGTCAGCCATAAAAAAATTGAACTTATGCAGAACCTTCAATTTGTCGTAAATTGGCAATTGCTGAGATAATATACATTTTATGAAATCTATCTTTTATTAGCAACTATTTATTGACATGTGCAAAATTTTCTTCCTCGACTCTTTCATATGACATATGATTTTTTTTTTATTTACTCGACTCGGCACTTAATTATTTTGCACCTGCAAAATAATTGCATGTGAAAATGATTAATTTAATTTTGGATCCTTCCATTCAAACAGATTGAAAATAATCTAACTTTGCGAATTGTCAAGTATTTTATCATATGCATCACATGTTGATTACAACTTCCTTTACCCTGCAAAGAGGTTTGATTAAAGACTAGTAGTTGGAGATTCAACAATGCAGGCTTTATGGTAAACCTAATTAAGTTAATTAGATACTAATACTATCAGTTTCTTCTTGGAATTATAGTCCAATTTTATAGAACCTACCTATTTCCCTTCTTCACACTACAAAAATGTTCATTTTTTCAAAAAATTCAGCAAAGTACAACTAATCACCAAGTCAAAATTATTACTTCAGTTTTAGTATTATTATTTATAACTTAATTTATTTGAATTGCAAAATACTCTATGCTCGAAAAATGTGATTTCACCGATCAAATTGGTTTGGTTGGCCTTTCTATCTTTTTAAAAGACGTAGGAAGTAAGAAATTTTGAATTTGAGGCTATCCTTACTGTGTAGCGATTCATTGGCATCCCATGTATCCAGAAAAAGAAAAAACAATCTCTTCAGATACTGTGATGATTTTAAACTCCATTGGTAAATATAAGCAAATTTTTTTGATGATCAATACAGCTTAGGAGTATCATCACTGTACAAAAAGGGGCATATGAGTGATCATTGATGGCAGGACAGGCCGAAAATGTGCTTGCATATGGTTCGCATGTTTGGAAATTTGATGCCAAGACATCCTTGAACATGAAGAAACACACGTTCAATTCACACGATAAAAAGAGAAACCATAAAGCAACGGTACTGCTGATTAAATTTTAAAAGCCTAAAAATTATTAGTGTGAACTCCAATAGTTCAAATCACTCGCGATTATATCACGTGGAAATACGCTCGCGGATAATGTCACGTGATAACGGGATAGTTCCCACGTGAGACAGACAGCATCCAACCATTGGTAAGATTACTACTTCATCCCTAAGATTTAACAAAATTATCTAAGTCATCTCCAAAATTTGCCTCCATCTATAGTCCGTGCATTCATTTTCTGGGTAAGATAAGTTTTATGTTAGCCCAATAGCTCTCCACTTTTTATATTTGTCTATTTCTCGATAATCATAAAAAAAAGATAAATTGAAAAATACATAGAAGAGTTTGAAGTATTTTAATAATAAAACACATAAAAAATGTTCGGAGAATTATATAATTTAAGAGAATCGGGATGATCTAGATATTTGATCAAACTATAAAAATTATAATTAAATCGTATTTGACGATATTAATTATAATAGTATTAGGTAAGAGAAATTCAAATCTGAGATTATAACTGAATTGTATATATATATTTATTGTTAGATTATATTTAGTGTTGGTTAAAAATAAATATGACAAAAAAACATGAATAATTTAAATACTCTAATTAATTTTTTAAAAAATCATACTCATTATTTTTTTATGAAAAAGATAATTAATGCATTTTTTTATCATTTTAAATTAAAAAAGTTAAAAGCTACCTATTAATAACGAAACAAATGGTATTGCGGAACAACCCTTAATCTTAAGAAATCTAAGGGCAAAATAGTAAGAGTCTCCACCTTCTTTCTTTTCGTTTACAACTTTCGGCACGCGTACTATCACGCGTCGCCAACCATCTCTTTTAGTATAACAGTAACGATAGTAATTAATTATAACTAATTTAATTATAAAAATGAAATCATTGAAAAAAAAAAGACCCACACACAACGCTGCCTCGGTGTTCAAAGTCTTTTGCTTGAAATTAACAATGAGAGAAAAGAAAGAGCGAGACAACTGAGTTTTAGAGAGAGAAAGGAAGATGATAATACCAGGAGAGACCTTCAGCTTCTAATATTCTTTTTCTGATTTTTATTTTTTTTCATCTTCTGTAATTAACCTAACCCTAGATTAGGATTTTTTTTCCATTTCTTAATTCACTAATCTTTAGAGAGCTACGAAATTCTAGATCTCCAATCCCCTCAATTGGTTTTTTGATTTGGTTTCTTCGTTTCCGTGCGACTTTTTTTCGATTTGTCGGTGCGGTTGAATCGGTGTACAATATCGTGTTCCGTTTTGTCTCGGCATTATTTTTGTATTTTGCATTTTAATATTTTTTGGGGGTTGGATTAGGGTTTGTGCTGTGGCAAGGAGGTTTGAATTTTTAGCTTTTGTGGATTGTATTGATGGAACCGCGTGTTGGTAATAAATTTCGGCTTGGTAGAAAGATCGGCAGCGGGTCGTTTGGGGAGATCTATCTCGGTTTGTTATTTCTATTTTTGTTGTTAAGTGTTGTTCTTATTTTTGTTAATTTGGTAATATTGAAATTATTGATTAATTTTGTTGTTTAGGAACTAATATCCAGACAAATGAAGAAGTCGCCATTAAGCTTGTTAGTGTTTCTATCTAATTTCTGTTGGGATCTCGTGAATTTCTTCAATTTTACTGTTGGTGTTTGAATTTAATTTTAGTATGTTACGTGGAATTTGGATGTTTTCTTTTGTCTCCTTCACTTCACCTGAATATTTGAAATCATCAAAGTGGCTCAGTTATATAATATAATTGGAGCACGATTTTATGTTGCAGCTTACTATGTGACTAGTTTAGGTTCTAGTACTCTGACAGAGCAAATTAAATGATGGGAAACCCGCCGTTGCACCATTAATCGAGTGATGAGGTGTTTTACTTGTAACCTATTAACGTAATGATGGTGGTAGCAGCTAATTATGTGAGCTCCACTAATAAATTCGAACCCAACCCACCTTTTAATAGCAAGATTTTATCCAATGCCGATGAGGCCTTTTAGTCTCTTCTGTAATCAAGCTCACTTAGATTGCATGCTATTGCCTTTGCCTCTACGAAAGGATCCTCTGCGAAACTTAGATAGGAGCTTGGCAGAAAATTTTTACCCGTATCTGTTTCAGCCCCATTTGGAAATTGCCTTTGGGATGGAGAACATCATATGGAGTTGTGTTTTGATGTGTGAACTTCTTTCGCAGTCCCATCAATTTCTTCCCTAGGATTAAAATGGATGTAGAGAGTCTTGAAGTCAAACAATTGTTCTTTACTTCTGGTACTGTTAGTAATCATTATTAACTGTTTGACAAAGATTTTAGATTCACATAGTTCATTTGGAATCATTGAGGATGTTCGCAACAAAGTATCATGAACAAGTGAGCACGGAATTCTCCATGCACTAGTTCTTCTCTTTGCACATATGGATGGTGTTTTGTGAAAATAGCATGAGTAGTGCTATTGTCTATTACACTATCATTTTCTTTTACAGGCTGTTGTTTTGACCTTATTCCCACTATCCAGATGATTATTGAATTAATATTACTTGTAAATTTTGCTTGGAGGTAAGTTATCTAGTGAGTAATGTTCAAGTGAGAAGTATTCCAAGAAATGGGGAATTTTACTTACCTTAAGAATTTGCGTTGGAAACAATGGATTTATATAGCCGATTCCAACTAGTTTGAAACTAAGGCTTAGTTGTTGTTGTTGTTGTTTAAGAATTTGTGTTTGTTGCAGAAATTGACCTTTGCTTTTTTCAATTATTTGGATTTTTTTGGAGGGAATCATTTTTCCTGCTGTGCAATAAATGCTGAAATCAATTTCTAATGTTCAGGAAAATGTCAAGACAAAGCATCCTCAGTTGCTATATGAGTCGAAGTTATACAGAATCCTTCAAGGAGGAAGTATGTGACATCTTAAGATTTAGTAGTTGATTTATTTTTGTGTTTAACTCTATTTTTCATGTGCTTTTGTTGTTATTTCTCCTTTTCTGCTTCTATTAACCTTTATATATGTATGTGTGTATATATATATATATATATATATATATATATATATATATATATATGTGCATATAATATAATATCTTGCTTTTTTTTTTTTTATAAATTTTTTGGCAGCTGGGATACCAAATGTGAGGTGGTTTGGAGTTGAGGGAGACTATAATGTCCTTGTGATGGATTTGCTTGGACCTAGTCTTGAAGACCTATTTAACTTTTGTAGTAGGAAGCTCTCTTTGAAGTCAGTTCTTATGCTTGCTGATCAAATGGTAGGTTTCATAAACTTTGGGTATTCCTTCTTTTAGGTTTTATGCTTTCTGAAAATTACATTGGGCTTTTGTTTTCTTTTTAAGATCAATCGTGTTGAGTTTGTTCATTCGAAATCATTTCTACATCGAGATATCAAGCCAGACAATTTTCTTATGGGCTTGGGAAGGCGTGCTAATCAGGTTTTGGTTTGAAGTATATGTTTTTTGTGTAGTTATGTAATCTTCTACATTCCTGAATGTCCATATTAGATGTACTTACTAGATTGTTTGTATCTGCAGGTGTATATGATTGACTTTGGTTTGGCAAAGAAATACAGAGATAGTTCAACCCATCAACACATTCCTTACAGGTCAGCCGAGTCAAGCAACTCTACTGTTCATGGGTTAAACTAAATGCAATTATATGCTGATGGTAACCTATGTAACAGTTTTGAAGGAATTTATCCTTGTGCTGCTACTTTATTGCTGTAGTACTGGATGCTGAGATTGTTTGAATGTGTGTTTTTATACCCTGAAGGTTTTGGGTGCCAAAATTGGTGAAGGGGAGGGGAATGGTGGATTTTATAGAGGAAGGGAGTGAAAGGGAGGAGAAAACATTTACCTTGTGTTTCGGAAGATACAACCAAATGATAAAGGGAAGGGAACTTTGTTTGGACAAGGGTTAGGGATAGGGAATTGCAACTGTAGAAATGAATGCTTTTCCTTCTTTGAGGTGAAATTTTTTACACCCTGAATTGGGTTTAATGCATTCCAAAGCCTAAGAGGACGATATCAGTTAGGGGTTATCCTCTTTTATCTTTCCACTCCTAAAAACAGTTAGATGCAAGAGGGTTTCTCCACCATTCTCATTCCCGTCCATCACATCTCTATCGATGCTTATTGAAAAAGCATTTTAGCTTTTTGTCTAATGTAATCTATGGTTTTTACCGTTATACATTTTGTCTATTGTAGTATAGTTATTGTAAACCAATGCTGACAACATTTGGTAATTTTCTTTGCAGAGAAAATAAGAATTTGACTGGAACTGCCAGATATGCAAGTATGAACACTCACTTGGGAATTGGTACGTGCTTCCTATCTTTTCCCACTTTGCCATTCTGATGGCTTTACCATTGGGCAGTCCCTTTAATCACCATGATTTCATTTATTTTATTCCTGACTCATTGGGCTGTTGTAGAGCAAAGCCGGAGGGATGATTTAGAATCTCTGGGTTATGTTCTCATGTACTTCCTAAGAGGAAGGTGATTCTTGCTGCCTGCCTACCTCTTCTTGTCTTGCTGGCTCTACATTGGTGTTTTGTTCACTGATGTCCCCTTCTCTGCAGTCTTCCTTGGCAAGGATTGAAAGCAGGAACTAAGAAACAGAAGTATGAGAAAATTAGTGAAAAGAAAGTGTCCACTTCAATTGAGGTAAGCTGCACCTACAGTTAAACATTCGCCGTCTCCAATTTTATTAATCTGACCAAAGCCATATGCTTTTGCAGGCCTTATGTAGGGGTTATCCAACTGAATTTGCATCCTACTTTCATTACTGCCGTTCTTTGCGATTTGACGATAAGCCTGATTATGCTTACCTGAAAAGAATATTCCGCGATCTCTTCATTCGTGAAGGTAGGACTATATTGTTGTCAAGTGTCTTCAACTTTGTAATGCCTATTTTGGTCTCCAGTTTTGATTTATCTATACCTATTGAATTATAGAATTGACATTTAATGTTTTCCTTCTATTTATTGCTCTTTGTCATAGGCTTCCAGTTTGATTATGTATTTGACTGGACAATATTGAAGTATCAGCAATCGCAGCTGGCTAATCCTCCAGCTCGTGCCCTTGTAAGTTTTAGTGTGTTCCTTGTGTTGGTCTTCTGTTGGGCTTTGGCATAGCATGCATTTGAATAGTTCTTGTTTATATTAGGGCCCTGGAATTGGAACTAGCTCTGGAGTGCCCCCTGCTATTGCCAGTGCAGATAGACAGACAGGTACTCTCTTGTGCTTCTCACTCCTTTTACATAATGCTTCATTTTGGGGTAGCAATGGAATGTGTTCCCTTGCTTGCATGGAGATGTTGCAGTTTTGTTTTACTTTTTTGTAATTTTCAAAAATACTTTCTCCAGTTTGTTCTTTTACCTTTTGTTTTTCATATTGTACATGAATTTTCCTGTTAAGGTTTAAACAACCTAGCTGAAATGTAGCCTACTTGTTTGCCTCTTGAGCTGGCAGTGGAGCGTACTTGATTCGATGATGAATATGTAGTCTTGTAACTTCAAGTTGTGAAAACTTGATCTTGGTGTTAAAACATGCTTGTGGTTTTTAATTGTTTCTTGTCCTTTGTCCCAGGTGGTGAAGAAGCGCGACAAACTGGTCAGTCAATAGATTCTGCTCGGCGCAGACTTTCGGGGTCGGGGCCTATCCTAAATAGTGGAAATTATGCAAAGCAGAAGAGTCCAGTTGCAAATGATTCTCCCGTTAGTAAGGATCCTCTGGTAAGTGTTGAAGGTTTCCTGGTCTTGTTCTGGATACTGAACTGTGTAAAGGTCCTTCCTTGATGCTGTGATGTGCAATTGAATTTTGTGGCCAGATACATTTGAAGCTTGTATGCTAATTGTAGTGCTCTTTTGGCTTCACTTTTGAATGATATGTGCTTTTATTCCTCCCTCCCTCCTCTTCCCCACCCCCCCCTTTGTGGGCAGTGGGTTTGCCTGACTGTGATTTTGCAGGACTAGTATTGCAAATTGATACGTGTGCCTTTTTGGTCTTCTGTCTTATTAATATTATGTGATACTTATGGATATTTTTGTATTGCATTCATTTTAGGCCTAACCTACATTATTCTGCATGTTACAGTTACTGAGCTCTGCTTTCATGGGACGATCAAGTCGATCCACAAGGCAAGCAGGTACGGTTTCTACTAGCCGTGATATATATGCTGGAAGTGAGGCTGATCCGCAACGCTCGCGCACAACTGATGCAAGTCCTGGAGCCGCCCATAAAATTTCTAGTGGACATAGGAGTCCTCCATTAGGAGCGGACCCCAGGCGCTCAGCATCAACCAGAAATGCCGCGCACATTAAGAGCTATGAATCTGCCCTCAAGGGAATCGAGGGCCTGAATTTTGACAGTGATGATAAGGTTCATTATTAGGTGCTCAGTGCAGTGCATTGTTGTAAATCATGAACTTGTTGGTGTGCCGCTAAACTTGCAGTGAGTAGATTATTCTCATGAAGTTGAGTTCAGGAGAAGTGCTTAAGAGGCCATATAAATCTGCATTTTCAATTTGCACGCTCAAGGCAGCAGCCTGATAATGAGAAATTGGTCTTGGGAAGCTGAAGGTCGCAAATTGTAGAAGTCTTAACATTTTCGATGTTTGAGTGTGTTAATGCGGTACATTTTTTTTTTCAGATATTCCCAATAGCTTAACCTGTTTCTGTTGCCACTTTTTTCATTCAAGCTCTCATATTTTTTATGTTCCTTTGAATCAGAAGCGTTAAAAACCTGAAGCCAATGTAAATTGGGCGCTGTATCCATATTCCTCTTTAGTTGGTGTGTTTTGGGCTACAGGGTAATTTGTGTCGGGTTACAACTTGCCAAGTTCTATTGGTCACCTGCTCTTAATGATCTTTACTATCATGCTATATGAAAACCGAACGGTTGTGTATCGAATGAAATGCTTGTGAAGGACGATCTTTTAATCTATTTTGAAGTGTAATGATAGGTCGTTGTAATAACTTAGACACTCGCAAAATGAGGCCAATTGATCTCTTCATCCTCGTCAGATCTGTTGCCCTTTTCCCGTTATTTGGTTGCGTAAACACTTTCTTCCATCGTTTACGCAACAAATTGGGTTGAGGAATGGTTCAATAATTGGTTTGGGTCCAAGTTGTAAGTATACTTGTATAAGAAACTTAGGATTGAAACTATATTCTTCAATATAAATAGGAAGTCATTGACTGGAATATTCGTTCATTCTCTGGTCTATGCAAGATTTTGAATAGCAGAGACATGAAGAAGCGTTACCTGGAGTTTTGACCGAAGGAAAACATTCCCTGTCGTCCATTCATTTGAAAGACTAAAGGGTTAATTATAAATTCAGTCTCAAAAATTTTCTATTTTAATATTTCAACGGAAAATATTTATAATTAAATATTTAAATTCTAAAGTACAAATAGAACAGAAATGTTGCGCCAAGTTGGACTCTTTTACTAGCCTTGTTAGCTTCAATATCTACCGTTCACTTGCCCAAGAGCTCAACAGATTTGATCCTACAGCTACCATCCCGTCACTACCCTCAGCTAGCTCATTGTAACAGAAACTTCTCTCTAAAAACTTTGCAACGCCATAGCCACTCTCTCTCTCTCTCTCTCTCTCTCTCTCTCTCTCTCTCTCTCTCTCTATTGTTAAACCAATTTAATTCTCTCAACCCATCATCTCTCTTCCCTCTCGCAACCCATGATCAGAACGAAAATTAGAAAAAGAAAAAAACTAGTCTCTCTTCTCTCTTCCCTCCCTGTCTCTTTTATCACAACAAAAATCAGAAAAAAAGAACCGGTTTCTCTTCCATCTTTCTTCATTGACTATGGTTATTACGATCTCCTCTCTCACTCTCTCAATCAGAAAGAATGATCCCTTCCCTTCTTCGGTGAGAGGTGTGGTTCATCCAGAAATCACTGCACCACATTGATGTCACTGGAAAGAAAGTGGAATAGGAAGGCGATCGCGCTGCAATCGTGAAACAGAGAGGAAAAAAGAGATTTGATCCTCTATTTGAAACCCTAAATTATGATTATATGCCTTGATTTGGTTCATTTCAGGTTCGATTCAATTTAAACCACACAATTCTTGATTTTCTCTTGGTTTTAATGGGTTCGAGTTTGAAAAATCAAACTCAGCACACTTGCCGTCCTAATTGCATATCCAGCTTGGCATGTGAGCTGAGACACCCGATTGCAAATGTTTTCCGTTAAGACACTAAAATAAAAAATATTTGAAAATTGAAACACTAAATTTATAATTATCCCAAAGACTATATGTTCTCGCATGAGGAATTTCCTTGAGCCATTTTAACATGCATCCAATTTTAAGCATAAGCTTTTCAGTGGGTTATAACACAATCACTCAGCACTCTAACTGAATTATCTATCCTTAATCCAAATACAAGTATGGAAGGGTTCTAAAGATTCATTATTGCAAGACAATGATACTCTAGTAATTACTGGTTTGATCAACTATCTTAATTGGTTAACAAGACACGACATAGTCCAACATTCAAAAGGCAAGAAATTAACATATGAAAAATGAAAAGGGTTTTAGAACTAATTGTTCTCTCCCTGACTCAATGTGATGATATAGGATAGGAAGAAAGAACATGGAGAAAATCACCTTTGCACTTAGGTGAAGGGCAATTACATCGTCCTGGTAAAGCAAAACAAACATAAAACCAGCTACCAGTTATAATACAGATCAAATCATCTTCTACAGTACGCACGTTGAAACTTATCAAGTAAAACTATGGAGCCATTATCATTTCGTTTCACAGTGAGGCATACTTGAATTCTGTTCAGATACAGAGCATAGTCTACTACTCATTGTGTAACTCTGGACCAAACCCAGTTTCTGTAAGCTAATCCTTAGAACCTCAAACAACTGGAAAATGAAAATGCTAATCTCCAAAAATTGGGGACAAGACAATATCTTGAAGAAATTATGGGACAGTTAATCCTCTAAAATTGCATCCCAGCTTCGGGAAAAATTTCATAAATAACCAGTTTCTCCAAAATGATGTTTGTTCATCCTAATCTCCTGAAGATCCTAAAATCCACATGGGAGTGTGAACCGGATTCAACAATGATACCCAGAACAGTTCATTTCTAGTCACATTTTTGTATGTTTGCTTCTGCTGGAACCAGGAAGTTATTACAGAGAACAAGCAGGATTTCTATTGCTTTTTCTTTCCCTCTTTTTACTAGGTTGCAAGCTAGAATCAAATAGGCACATAAAATCTACACCAATAACAACAGGCATTCAATTCAAACCAAATCCTCAACAACATCCATATGCAAAACATGCCAAAAACAGTTCAAACATTGATCAATGCCAAACTTTAATCTAAGTTATTTGCCCAATTAAATATAAAAGAAGGCAAAATCACAATCATATAACTTCATTTTCAAATGTAAACTCTATGACACCGGTATAAGACTCCAGGAAAAGAATAAATTCCTAAAAATCTTCCAGCTTGCTATCAGAACTTGTCTATCCGAACAAAATATTTCTAGAAACAACAAACTTATCAGAATTCCCAAATCAAGGCACTTTCATCTCCACAACCAATTTAAGAACCTCCAATTATCATATACTCGAAAAAAGCAGTACAGTACACAGCTTAGAAAGCCCAAAAACATAACATAGAAAAATATAGAATAGAAGCTAAATTCGGAAATCACCACCAGCCATAAACGACTCTACTGTACCTGTCCTTGAGCCACCTAAAACTCTTCTTGAAAGACCCTTTAACTTTCCCTTCTACAGTGTAAACCTTATAGCTAGCCACTCTTTTCTTCCTTTGCAACTCCGGATCATTAAAGGTCCAGTTTTTTGCAACCGACCCATTCATCGACTTCCCCTTTTTGAACTTAACATCGGCATTCCCAATCTGGGTTTGGTTTGGGTAAGCTGAAGATGCATAAGACGCACTGTAGCATCTGAGATCTTGCATGCCACTCACACCTGTTGATGATGATGATGCGGGTCCCAGTGCTCCATGGCCATTACAGGTCTGTAATTGCATTCTTCCATCGCCAAAAGACTTGGATCTGAAATCTTCCATTGAAAATTCTGGGCCTTTCTCTCTCAATTTCCTCCAGGTTCTGTACAATTAATTTAATATTTAATGGAGCTTTGTTTTTTTGTGTTTGCTTTCTATCTGTCTGTGCAATTATATTTAAGCTGTGGCGTTGACCGCAAAAAGAAAGCTGTGGCGTCGGTGGTGTATACTAAAAAAGGCTTTATTGGGTGCGGATGCGTTCATACTTAACTTTTGACTTTTCACTCTTTTTTCCGTCCCTCGATCCCATGCCAATTTTTTTGTAATAAAAGAATGTGCTCATTCACTTACTTTCTAATATCATTTAGATCAATGATTTTGAAGATTATAACATTTATTACAACCATATGATTGAAAATTTAGATTTTTTTTTATTTTATAAGTTTGCAGAAATTTTATATTTGGTATTTACGTTTAAAATTATATATTTAAAAGGTTATTAATTTTTTATTGACATTGTTATCTCTTCACCTTTTCTTTTAAATGATATGTCACTAATTATTTATCCCTTCTTTCTCCACTTTTATAAATATAAAGTGAATTAGTATTCATTAAAAGAAAATTTCTTTTCTTGTCAAAGTGAAATAATTAATCAAATATATTAATTAATATTATTTTCAAAAAAAATATATTAACATATTAATATAATAATTTGTTGAAAACAAATGTATAAAGTGAATCTATGAGAACAAGTTATAACCTATCATTTGTAGGAAATGTCCCTCCACGAAAATAGAAGGAAGCTTCTTTCTTTCCTGAATATTACAACCAACGGCAAACTAATAATAAAGTGACAAAAATGAAATTTAGGGCAGAAAGCTGATACTTAGAAAAGAAAGCATACATAGATTGAACATTATACATTAACAGTTAAAATCCAGTAGTACAACAGAGGGAGGGACTAGTCCCCGCAGCGAGTATACTTTGCCAAAATTGCTTGAAACATTTCCTCTCATGCACAAAATGTTGGAAGCAAACCCATCTCTCGTAAATCCTATAGAGAGAGAGAGTTGCCTCTAGTAAACCACAAGTGGGTCGGTTTCATTTTAATTCAGTGCTGCCTTTCCGATTCATTAGGTCATGGTAATACAATAGCACACACATGGGTTGACCGAGAATGCAGAAAATGAACCAAAAGATCATATTTCCCACCTGTGCCATTAAAAGAGCAAGTATCATGCTATGACTTGTTTTTTTTCCATGGAAACTTCATGCGGACAAGATAAATTAGCTAAAATAAGATACGAAATAAAATCTGAAAAAAATGAAGACATACCATGGAGCTTCTGAACTTGTTCTGGAGGTAATTGGTGATCCCGACCAATGGAATCTGATTCAAACAGGAAAGCAGCAAATTTTTTTAATATATAATTTCAATGTTGCTGCAGAGAACAATATTTCCCCCAATCCATCAGGAGGTTCATTGGACCTAGGAGTATATTATAATAGGTAGACCTTTTCAATCCCCACCCCAACTCCATGCCAGAACCCAAGTTCCAAACTAAAATAAACATCTAATATATTACCTGAAACATAATTCCAATAAAGGCCCAGAGCTTGAACATGTGGCAAGGAACAGCAATGCACAACTGTGGGCAAGCAAAAAACACGATTAGATTAGGCAAATTTTATGGTTTCATCTCACTAGTATGTCCACTGGACTCCTCTACAGCAATAACTCAAAAATAAACATATTAGACACATATCACCATGTGCAATGATGACATCCTTAACTAGAGAATTCAAAATTGCAAAAAAAAAGAGGTCAACCCTTACCTCATGAAACACAGCTGAAACGAAGAAGGTAATTAACAAGGCTACCCCCTGCATCATTACAAAAGAAAGAAAAATTGTGAGCAACAACCAACAAGGTATTAATGTTAACTTTTTCTAACATAAACCACAAGAATTCCCTTGGTAAATGAACCAACTGCTTACAGACCTAAATAGAATAAAAAGCGATGCTCTATGCATTCAAAAACTTTAAAGTTCTCATACAACCTACATCAAAATCTAGGCAAGGTTTTAGAATATCTTGAAATTGAGGAGAGCTCTTCTATGCATATGGCACACAGTAGGCTCCCAAAATAAGTTATAGAATATGAAATGATGAAAAAACACAGTGATGATAATTATAATAATGATAATAATAATAATAATGCACCGAAAGGAAACACCTGTTTATAATCAAACAATCAAGTGGTAATTGGATTCTAAAGTGAGAAGCAGAGGTACCCTTGGTATTTTATGCCGCAAGCATGGAAAGTAGATATGGCGAACCATCCACTTATGAACAGGCTGTGATAAATACAATCATATTAGTAACATTATTGACAAAAAATTCTGTTCAAGTGTTTGTTAGTGTCTTCGTGTGCATGCGAATCCGCACATGTGCAGGCACATGCATGTTTCTTTATGTAACATTATCTGATATTTATTACACAAGATTCAACAATACAATTAGAATGCAACAATTATAAAAGCAAACTTGTAAATGATTTGCTCAGATGGATACTTGAACTCTCATCAAGCAATTTATAGAACACTCGAGTATTAGAAATTTAAGATTGCACAGAAATTAGGAGCCACCCCGGCGCCTCTACTTCAGCGAGCAAGTTGCGTTCCACATGGACATTGAAAGTCTATAACGTTGATACAAATGTTATTAGTACAAAACAACCTCATGGGCTGTATCATACTAGAGCTCCAACACCAATCATGTGACGGATCTCAAACAACATTGTCATATCTGAATATGTAGCTTATAAAACATGTGATATATCAGACTACATATTGCAAAAAATAAAAAATAAAAACCACAAGTTATGAATAAAATAATCATCTAAATATAGGGAAGTCAAAAGAATAATTATGTTATAATTTCAAGTAAAGAAACATACCATATTCCACATTCTCCAGTACTGGTGAAGCCACAAATCCAGAAAGGTAGGTACATGACAACATTTACAATTTGAAATAAGCAAAGGATTCTTTCAGAGACATACCCAAAGGAAAACATTACTATAAGAAACCTTTACCTCCTCAACTGTCCTTGCGTTCCACCAATCTTTATAGAACTCTCTGTCACCAAACCGAAGGAGCTCAGCAAGTATATTTAACCTGTGTTGTCCAATAATAAACCTCAAATATCATGCATTGGTCAAACAAATGAAAGCTCATGTAAGACATGAACCAAAAAAAAACATACAAGTTAGACAAAAATATGATAACATGATCTCTAAGATATTAGTGGAAAAGAAAACAACCTTCGTGACAATCATTAAAAACATTTCAATAGACAGAAAGTGCAATACTTGAGACTTGGGAAAAGAAAACAAAAAGAAAAGGAACTTACCATAGATGAAAAAAGCAGTAGAACATGCAAAGCCACACATATAAGTTTGGAACTGAGAGCTTCAAAACCCTTTCAATGGCATATAATAGATCCCCCTTTAAGGGATGTTGTGAATTCTGGACAATAGGATTGATGTACTGCAGATTATGTCCACAACCATGTCAAGAATCCATGTGCCAACTTCCCAAAACAGCAGAAAGGACTAGGAAAGCTAGTTTTGAACATAAAGTTCTGCTTACTTGTTCTATTATAAATCCCATGAATCCTGTAAATATTATTAACTTGACAAATTGACGAACCACCCAACCCTTCCTAACTGAATCTGTTCGAGGATAACTTGGCTACAATGAACAAAGAGCAGAATTAGAGACCCATGACAAGGACAATATAACTTAAGCACTCCACATGTCAAGGAACAAGTGAAGATATTATATTGACAAAATCCTACCCACAGTACCAAAAAATAAGAGTACGATATGAAGTATAATAAACTGACACCAGCACACAAATTTTAGAAAATCAACTGTGAAAGCTAATTTGGATGGAAATGCAGTCATTATAACAATATCACTGTGTAGCAGAACATTCAACACACATACAACAGTATCAACAATCATCCCCCAGCTGCCACAACCCAGTATAAAAAGAAAAGATAATAAGCATTGAAAAAGGAAGCCATAAGTATCAGTTTCTTTCATAACATATCAAAGACAATACTTGATGCAATGTTGCACATATCAGTTATTAAAAGTATGCTTTTATAGGTCAAATTATTGGAAGAACTAAAAATCAAACTAAGTTAATCACATGTGCTGATTAATAAGATATGCAGTGACACGAAACAAAGTCATAAATGAAAGAAATATTGACCTCCTGGAAGCCAATCCCTAGGACTAATTTAGAATAGACCACTCAATCAATTAAACACGAACACACCCAAAAATTTCATGAAAAATCAAAAGTAATATATTAAGAGCTGTTGAAAATTTTCAGAACAAACGAGGAGACACCATATCACAAATCTATGTAACTACAAGACCCAGTATGCATGTCAAAATCCATTCAAAATAACAGGAACAATGACGAAATAAAATAATGGATTTTAGTGAATTAAGGACAGTAAGTATGCCAGTCATCGAAATACAGAGAAGCATCGGAGGAAGTGTCTTTCATTGCAACACATCCTTGCAAATAGTTAAATCAAATCAAACATCATTAACAGTGATAGCAAGGCAAACCAACAAGCATTGGTATTATTGAAAAAATACAAATGCAAAAATTCCTCCTTTTACAATCCAATAATACGATCAGCTACCTGGTAACATAGCGTGGGAGCAACCATGAAGTAGACCAAACTCTTGAAGCTAACATCACGAGAAGAATCTGCACCTAAAGTATCAGATAGTGCATCTCCCTGGCATCAAGTAGAAATACACTGAATGAGGTATGACCATCTTGTTTGTATTCCATAAATATTATTGCAGAAGATGGAAAATCTATCCAAGCTAAACATTTTTTCCACTTGGGAGAGGGCAGGCAAGAAAAATAATTGTGCATTTCTAGCAAAGAATACAGATGAACCTTTTTCAGGCATGTATCAATAAATTTTACAAAAGAATTAGAGTTGCACCTTGTCAGCTGAGTTGGCAATGGCCCTCATGTCATAGTTTGTATGTGCGTAAGATACTAATTTCAACCACACGATACAAGCAAAGAGCATCAATGCAACACCGGACAGAACAGCAGACCCACAACTGCAAAAATTAGCAAAACAAATGATTAAGCATTTTAGCATCCTTGCTAATTACTAAGACAAGAACGACACTCCACAAGATATAAGATATTCCATTAATATGCTTCTCAGAACAAAAAGAAACGAAATTAGCTGGCCAAAATTCCTAATATCACTGAATCCTTCTGGAATAGTACATATAGATAAAGATGGAAAGAGACATTTATATATAGACAGAGAGGAAGAGGGACTGAATCAAATATTGAAAGGAAAACTGAGAACTTTGCTGAAAGGGGAGAACAGAAGAAGCCAAGCAATGTAGGCAATTCCAGCTACCAAATCATAAATATTTACAAGGCATTTAATTCTTTATCTCAACATGTATTTCCAACAGCATTTGCTCTCAATAGCCTTTCTCATAGTACACACATTCTTTTAACAATTCTGAAATAGAATGCAGCCATTCAATTTTCAATTTCCATAAAAACAAGGCAAATTTGCATTCCAACAGTATTTTGAACTGTTATAAATAGACAGCTAAGGCAGCTAAATTTATCAAGAGAGAAGTGAAAAACCTGAGAATCACAGAAACTGGGTACAAAACTGCTGTTGTGGTAATGAGCATATGAAAGACAATAACAATCTGCAATATTAAAGTTCAAGTTAATTTCAAATAAATGTCTTCAGTAGGGAAATTTCAGTAAGCCACCTTACACCTAAGAATAAACAGAATAGTCGTATAGAAAAAACTCACAGGTGCAGATATATATTTTCGATATGCCAACTTCTCAACTAGATAGGCGGCAAGAGAGAATATAGGGAGGGTAAGACTGCATATAAGCCACAATACTTATCATGTTTCTCGTGAACTATCATAAGGAATCAAAACCAACTCAAACAGCATTTGCATAAAAAAATTACTTTATCAAAATTAAAACTATAAGATAATTACCAGCACATAAGAAGGGGCCAATCTCTCAATGATCTTGAACTAAACCAAAACCCCGTTTTAATTAACCAACCATACTGCAAAATCCATTTAATACCATAAATTGCAAGAGTAAGTTTCCTCAACCACTCAGAAGAAAAAAAGTACGAAGTCAAATATACCACCCACATTCAATTATTCTGTAATGATGTAAATTGCCAATGAAAGAGAGAGAGGAAAAAAAAAAACAAACCTTCATTAGATTTTCAATAATAAGCCTGCTGTTAACAGCAACAAGCACTACTATACAGAGGTTGAAGAGACCTGCATGACTCTGATATAAATGTAAAAAGTAAAAACTAGTTAATTAAGAATAAAGCATCCATGATAAGAGAAGAATTTAGACATTCTTAATTACTTCTCATCCAAATACGCATATCAGCTCAAAAATCAACAAAATTGTCCTAAAACCTTAACTTCACCACCTAAAAGCAACTTAACAAAAATAAGTTATTTTATTTTCGTCATCAACCTGCCCGGTAAAATCAACCTTGTAGACCAAAAATACAATAAAACATATTCATGTATAAGCTTCATTAAACGCAGAGCCATGAAATACAAAGACTTCCGTCTTAGAAACGTATATGCATATGAAAAATAAGCAGCAGCTCGAAGAAAAAAAATCCGTTCAAAATCGGTACTTGTTTAAATATAGCATCAGAGCTAAGCGGACTCTCCCTGAGCGCTCGATGAGCCGGCACCGATGGCCGATACGTGAATTTAATATCCGACCTCTCACGATTCTCGCGATTTTCAGTCTTATCTTTGTCACCACCGCAATCTTTTCCATTAATTTTCTCTGCCTCCGGTTCCGTCACCGTACCTGGATCCATCATCACCTGGCCACCGCTATCAGATTCCAATTCAACAATATTCGAAGTCGATTCCGGCAAAGCTCCATCCGAGCTGGTGCCTTTCCGTCTCCGTCGAAGCAAGAGATTAAGATCGGAAGACGACTCAGCAACGCTATCACCTCCGCTAGTAGTGGTCTCTGTCAACCCAGTAATATGATTATCCGGCGTATCAAAAATCGTCATTTAACACTAAATAGCAAAAATTGTGAATTGGAGAGGGAAAAAGAATCCAATCATATAAACCACATGTCAAATAAAAAGAAAAAGGGAAAACAAATGGTTGTGTATTTATAGCAACAAGAGTGAGTTCATGGGAAGGCAAGGAGCAAAGACCAGAGGAGGAGATTATATATGGATTTTGAATTTTGAGTAGAAAAAAAGACAAGTGTGACGAAATCCGAAGTGGAAGGTAATGAATGCGTAATGGAGTTTAGCGTTTCTAGCTGAAGAGTCGCAAGAGAGGGCCGAAGGCGGTGGTCGACGTAAGGCAGTGAGGTGTCGACAATTAGAATTGCAACTTAAAACGAACTATCTTTGCCTTTAAGCATTCTTTATTCAGCTGATTTTTTCTCTTATTTTTCTTGTAATTTCTTTAATTGTATTTCGGGTGGTGTTTCTGTTTGCTGAGAATAGATAGACAAGTTGGACTCGAAAGAGAGATATATTTATATTCTTTTTTTTTTAACCTAAAGAATCAATCGTTTGTTATTAAGTAATGCAAAACTATTACCCACCGTTGTTTTTATATACGCAAAATTTTGTTTTTTCGGTGTTATTTTTATATAGCCTAACTTTCCTTTTTTTGGTAACCTTAAAAAAAAAAAAAAAAATCCAATGTGAAAACTCCACATTACCATCTTATTCTTTGTAAAAATTTGACTAAATCACTGTGGTTTCACTTGATAATTATATTAATCTCAATAATAGATATAAAGCTAACATTAACCAAAATTAATTAATTCTCTTTGATATTTCTAAAATAAACAGATAATCTTAAACAAAATAACTTTTCAAAAATGATAAATAAAAATGGACGAAAAAGTAATTTTTAGTAGTCTAATTAGTCTTCTTAAGTCTTGTAAAATATACAGTATAGAGAGTGTGAAGGTAAATGTTACTTAAAGGAAAATATTTTAAAGATTTTTTTGAAAATAAAGAGAGCGTGAGTGTAAAACTTAAAAGGATCAGTTATAAATATTTTTTGGGTAACAAGTAGATGATATATTAAGGTATTTGAAAGGATCCAAACCTAAACGAAGTTTCCTATGGATTGCGTGCTTATGGCCTTTGACGTACCTACCTACCGTCTTTGTCAATTGTCTCCTTCACTTGTGAGAAGGGGAAGGGTTGTTTTAATTTTTTTTTTTATTTTAAAAAGCCTATATATACTGTTTATTTCTGTAAATAAAATAATGGGATACATTTAATTAAAATTATGAATATTTATTATAATTTAATCATTTTACCTAAAAATTTTAATAAAAAATCAGAAGAAGAAAGTTTTTGATTATCATTATCGTCTAAAATAACATGTTTAATTTATTCAAATGCTCGTTTCACGCGAAGCGGTTAGTTATATTAATTGTAAGAAGCTTACAGAACAAGGAATGGGTTTGGGCTGATTCGTAGACAAAGCTTCATTCTGTTGCGAGGAAGGCCTCTCCCTTTTCCGAAATATAAGTCGTTCAGTTTCGTGTATTCACTCTAACAACTGGCTAATGTCGTGTTGTATCTGTGATGTGATTCAGAGTCAGAGATCACCACACGTGTTCATCGTCAATCCTTAACTGGTGCGGATTAGACTAAAAAAAAAACAAAGCAAAACTACATGCACGTGTACGTCTTTCTTTTACTTTATGTCTGTATGGACATTGGAATATAAGATTTTCTCAAGAATCAGTTATCATTTTTTATTCTGCAATTGTTAAGGCGGATGGGTCAGACAAGTGTCGTACCTTAGCTGTTTTGCTCAAAACAAGTTTTGTGGGTTCTGTAACTCGGGATGAAAAGTCCACCTAGACGCACTCTTTTTTTACTTTTTCTTTATTTTGCCTTGACCATTATTTACCAAACTAATATTAAAACTTGTTATGTTTAACAAAAACTTACAGTAATAATACTAATCTAAATAATCGTAAAACTTGTTAGTGCTTGCATATATAAAGGTTTTGTTAGTAATAAGGATGAAATATTTAAAACAAATGAAACCCCACGGTAGATAAAAGGATTTTAATTAAAAGAAACAATGCAACAAAAATCACCAATGCGTTATATAGCATTGCTGAATCTTGAATGGAGTATCACTTACCGGTCAGCAGTAAATAAACATACCAGACCTACAAAATAAGACTTTCATAACTTTAAAAACAGATAAAAAGGGGAAAAAAAAAGCACAACCAAATGTCGGGGAATTGATCTCTCCCTCTCTCTACTAATAATGGAAAGACAAAATCTCATTTAGAGGAGATCAGCAACATTCGATGGCAGCTCCTCAATCACCACATTGTAAAACCTTTGGATGTCAAACAGCATCCTGTCGTCATCCTTCGTTACAAAATTAATTGCAACACCTTTCCTCCCAAACCGTCCACCACGTCCGATACGATGGAGATAGTTCTCTGGTTGAGTTGGGAGATCATAATTTATAACAAGAGAGACTTGCTGGACATCAATACCACGAGCCAAAAGATCAGTGGTGATTAGAACGCGAGATGACCCAGATCGAAATTCGCGCATGATAATATCTCTCGTGTTCTGGTCCATGTCACCATGAGTAGCAGAAACTGTGTGGTCCCGACTCCTCATCTTGTCTGTCAACCAATCAACCTTGCGCCTAGTGTTGACAAATATAACACTTTGAGTGATCGCTAAGGTTTCATACAGATCACAGAGTGTCTCCAACTTCCATTCTTCCTTATCTACATTGACATAAAACTGCTTTATACCCTCCAAGGTAAGTTCATCACGCTTCACCAGAATTCTAACAGGTTTGTTCATAAATTTCCTAGTGATTTCTAGAGCCTCAGGTGGCATTGTGGCAGAGAATACACCAACTTGAATCTTTGCTGGAAGAAGCTGGAAAATATCATAGATCTGAAGGACAAGCAGGACAAATATTAGCACAACTGATTCAAAAATAAAGATGCAGCTGCTTAAAACATGACCAGGAATATGGTGTTTTCAATGGTTTTGCATAAAGAGAAACACAAACACAAAGACCTACACCATATGCTTGTGCACTATGAGATGGAAACTGCAAGTAAAAAACCTACGAACAAAGAATGACCTGATCCTTAAAACCACGTGAAAGCATTTCATCTGCCTCATCCAACACAAACATTTTGATATAATCAGGACGAAGTGACTGCCTTCGCAACATGTCAAATACACGACCAGGAGTGCCAACGACAACATGTACTCCACTAGATAGAATACGTTGATCTTCACGAACACTGGTACCGCCAACACAAGCATGCACCTTGACACCAAGATAATCCCCAAGTGCTCGCATAACCTTTTCAATCTGCTGTGCCAGCTCCCTAGTGGGTGCTAGAACCAAAGCCTGGCATTCCACCATGGCATAATCGAGTTGTTGGAGAATACCAGAACAGAAAGTAGCAGTCTTCCCCGTTCCAGATTGAGCCTGTTGAATCACATCAAGTCCCTTGCAGAAGGGAACAATTCCTCTCTGCTGAATTGCTGAGGGCTTTTCAAAACCTGCAACAACAAGTTAAGACTTAGATAGATCCTTAATGAAATAAAGGATTAACAGAGTAACACAAAAAAAAGGGCAATTTCCGTGATGCACAAATACATATATTTTCACATAAACGTGCAAGCTACATCGATAGCACATGCAGAGAAATTCAAATTTTTTTTAGAAAAAAGTTACACAAGTGTTTGGCCTTTTTATGTGTGAAATCGTTTTATGTTGATTTCTAACAATTAATATACGGAAGCATGGCCTTTTTTTGAATTCATATAATGATGCGTAATTGATATTACCATATGCATAGATGCCTCTCAGGAGATTCTCTTGCAAACCCATAGAGTCAAAACTATCATAAACTTCATCATATGTTGTGAAGAAATCCTCTCCATCAGTTGCAAGCCTAAGTAAACAAAGTGTTTTAATTATGTTACATAGTGAGTAAAACACCTAAAATTTAACAGCAAAAGGAAAAGGAGTAATTGCAAGGAAATAAAGTAACTTACAATTCATTCATTTTGGAATCATACTGTTTGGCATCAAATTGCGATCCTTCTGGTGCCAGTCCCGCCATAACTGGAACAAAAATTTACTCCCATAAGGAACAAAAATATAATGTCATAACTTCCAAACAGAACAAAAAAATTGTCCAACAGTGTACATGCCCTTGTGATTATTATCAACAAGGACTACCACTATAATAAAGTAGAATATGAAACCTACTTCCACAAACAGTAATCAGAAGATTTACTAATCAAATACAAAAAAAACAACCACGAACAAAGCATAGTTAAAAACCCAACATTCCATCCTAACTGGATTCGAAATAAGAACGTAGTCCCAACGTTCAACAATTGTTACATCCTAACTGGATTAAAAAAAAAGCGTACTCCACACTTAATCGTAAGCACAAGAAACATAACAGGATATGAATCAAAATCAAGCGCTGGATCGAGGATAAAGGATCAAAAAAGCGAAAAACCTTGTGGCCGTCTATGATGGTGATGATGATTTGCGAGGAGAGAGCTTTAGCTTGTGCTTGCTTCACTTGCTTCTTCGGATTAGCAAATTAGGGTTTCCCAAACTCCTCGGATCTAAACCGTGGAGTTGAGGAACAGAAACGAGAGCTTAACAACTACAACTGCCGCGAGTGTGTTATGGTAAGAGAGATTGCCCGATGAGGGTTCCGCTTTTATATTAAACTATTATTTTATTAATTTTATTTTAGTTTGTACTTTTCCGATTCAATTACGGATTCGCCCCTGCTTTTTTTTAATAGAGATGGATTCGGAATCCTAGTCCCAGATGATTAATTAATGGGCTTTCAACTTTCAAGCCCAACACCCTCCATTCCTCCTTATTCAATTCTTTGATTACCTCACACGAGTTACGCAATCCAAATAACATATATATATATGTTTTTTATGCTCTGATACATTAGGCTTTGTTTGAGAAGGAGAAGAAAGAAGACAATGAAATAAAAAAACAATAATAGTAAAATCAGCTTCACATTAATCAATGCAATTTTCTGAATTTATTAATCATTGTTTCCCTTAATGTAGGTCCTGAGTATTTTTCTTATCAAAAGAATCATCCTTTTCAAAGGAACGGTTAGTTTAAGAGAAAAATCGATTTGTTGCGACAGACTTCTTAATAATATTAAAAAGCATCTTCCCATTAGCCAACTAGAGTGCAGGGCCATTTTGCACATTTGAATTCAAGGCCCCAACATGGCACTGTGCGATCCACTCCTTGAACATTGTTTAGTTTCTTCCAAGTAAAGGTGAAGTAACGCCACTGCACTAGAAAAATTATATCTAAGATCTGAAATTCTTGAAGGAAGAAAATATAATAAAGTCCATTAATTTTTAATTGTCTTTACAGTTATTGCAGTTCATGCTCATTTAAGCAAAAGGATGGATGTTAACCGAGACCATGGAGTTTTAGCTACTTCGTCAAATCCAGTAATTAACTAGGTGCTTCCTCATTTTAACTTCTTAATCTCTGTACACACATTTATCAGAATTGCAGAAGATCAATGAATTCTTTACACACATTTGCAACGAAATGTGCAATAGTGACTTCCAAACTGGGAGATGATATCAACAAGACCTCCATAACCTCCAACAGCAGTCGCCTGAAAATAGCAATGGTGTAAAGGCCTACAAGACTGATGCTCAATTATATGGGTAATATGGGGGCAAATATCATTTCTAGACCATCAGTGAATCAAGACTTAAAATCATGTTCCCCATCCCACAAAAAAACGGAAAAAAAAATAAAGCATAAAGAAAAGCTAAAATAGAAATATACTCCTGATGGGTGTATGGAGACCGAAAATGCTGACTGAGGAGCACATGGAATTTGTGAAAGAATTGTGCCATTTATGTCAAAACGACTGAGTAAAGGCTCTGCTCCAACTGTTAAGATCTGACACGGTGATACAACAAAAATAAGATTGGGAAAATATTTGTAATAGAAAAATGTGAAAATTTTAGTGTGATAATAAGTTTATAGGAAGCAGAGAACATGCAGCACAATTACTGTATAATTGCTAATGAAAAAAGTTTCATGAACTGGGGAACTCAAATTGCTTAATAGAACATAATAGCATATCAAATTGCTTAATTCTCGAGTGCATGAGCAAATACAATAACTTAATAACACTAACCCAGTGTTAAAAAAATGTAAACTTGTTAGTGATAAAACGATTCAAACTAAATATAGGCGAACTCACTTGGTTGTCATCAAATATTACATCCTGTATAGATGCAGGACAAGAAGACCTTGAAACACATTCAGAAGCTGGTAGATTCCAGACTGATAAACTCTGGCCATTGCTACAAGCCTATGAATATAAAATTTGGTTAACAAGGCCATACAACCATCACAAAAAACCACCCTTGAAACTTAAAATCCAAAAAGGTCAATTAATGCTCCAACCAAAAAGGTCAATTAATGCATTAACATTTATTTATTTTTTATAAATGTCAATTTCTGCCAACTATAGTAGTATCTTTAACATGAACTCTTGGTACAGAAAAGAAAAGAATAAATCTTGTCTTGACAACATGAAATCTTACCAACCAACTTTCACTTGAATCTAGAGCAATGCAGCTAACATACGAGGATCTCTTCAACTTCTCATCCTTTGCAGAACCAATTACTTGGATACACTTTCCACTTTTGCAATCTAAGGAAATCACAAATACATGCTCTAAGGCACGAATACTGATGATCATGTAATTAAACATTTTAATTGTAAAAAAAAACTGATGTAACTACTGGATTTTTTTGCAGTTGCATTGAGAACAAATTCATAAATGGGATTATAGTGGCAACTGGCAACTATAATTCCAGATATCCAGTCAACTTTTGTCATAATGGGATTATATAAATCATGCAATGACTTTCAGTGTTACCGGGACAAAAAAAACATCATCTGTTTTATAGAACATTAAAAGCAATGAAAAAGATAAAAGAAAAACCAAGTAACAGGAGCATCTTTTTGTGTTAACTTTGCGATTTAAATCCTTGAAAGTCAAAGGTGGTTACCCCAAATTCGTGCAGTTCCATCTTCTGAACCAGTTATGATCTGAATCCAAAGAAGACAAAAGAACCATACAGAATTAGAAGTCATGCATTGCATCTCCAACCCAACATGTACAGCTGTATGCATTATTGTGCCTCTATGAATAAGTTAAAAATTGTCAATAAAAAAGAATACATACATTTTTGTGGAACAATGTCTCAGATATTAACCCAATGAATTGCAAAAGATCATTTACATATGACATTACTGAAAAAGAGGGAAAGAACAAAAAACAACAAAGAGAAAGTGACAGTGCCTGAGCTCTTCTTGCTTAAGTCTAATGGTTATTGAAGATTCTGTCTCAGGAGGCCAAGAAAATATTGCTCCTCACAAAGCCCAAGATTTATATTCTATTGCAACCATTTCGTATATGTACTAATGGGTTGAGTAACTTGCTATAATGATCCTAGAATGTTGAATATAAGACATAATCTTTCCCTATCAAATTCTTTGAAAGGTTCTTTTACATGAACTTTTCACTTGGTTTCATTCCTCACTTAGCAGACTCCTTAATTTGCAGTCAATGTCAAGATCTCCTCAAGTTTTTTTTTTCCCTCTCAATTTGAGAGATTCACATTCTTACAGAATTTATATGATAATCTCCAGCAAATCTTAGAGTGTAACAGAATTAAATAATTCTTAATAAGTTATAAAGATTTAATGAACCAAAACTACAATCAACAAGAAAAGAGATATGACCTGATTGTTAGAAATACGGGCAACAATGCAATGCAAGTAGTCAAAATGTCCCTTAAAAACCATTCGGATCTTTGAAGTCTCCTGAAAAGCTCCATAATAACCATGCCAGTGTCAGCACTTGTTTGAGAATAAATCAACATATGTAAGTCAATAGGAAGCAAATAAAACTCAAACATTTTGACACAGGAACTTAATAATACGAGTGATTTATTCACCTTGAACAAATACATACCACATCCCAACAATAAGCACAAGAATCACCAGCAGCTGAGAAAATGCATCCTCCCTAATGTGCAAAAGGTGAAATAAGAAATTTTTATCTTGCGTATAATTATCTGCCAAGCTAAGGGAGAAAGTTGAATATAATGATGGTTGGAGAGAGAGGATCTCAAACCTGAGTATCCACTGCAATGGCATTGTTTTCAGGGATAGGAGAAAGAGCACCCCAAGGACCTCTGAAAGACAGTAATAAGAAAAGAAATGAAGTTTGTTTGAAGATGAATTAAATAACAATAAGCCCATGCCTTAAAACTGTCATAACAATATATGCAGCACAAACATTTACAATATTTTTGCAACAAAGAACCAATAATTACAATATAAAACTAAGACTTAGTCCCAAACTAGTTGAGATTAGCTATATGAGCCCTTTGTTTCCATTCCACTCTACTCATAACTATGTCCAAACTAATTTCAGTAACATAATTGCGTTTAAAGATTGACCTACTATATTTTTCCCAAAATCAAACTTATGTCAGACCTACTATATTTTTCCCGAAATCAAACTTATGTCGTAGGATTTTCTGAAATTATATAAATGAATTATATTTAGTGACAAATAGGGATTGCATTCTATTCATATAGCAACATGCTTATTAGTTCACAGGCATTGGATCAGTATAAGAAGATACAAGCTAATTAACTAACAGCTTGCCAAGGAGATTTAACATGTCATGTGAATATGCAGAAACAAAATATATATCAAACAAAATTATAGGGCAGTAAGATAGCACATACGCTTATTGCATTATCTACAATTAACAACAGAGGAGTGAATAATTTATGAAAAGATGCAAAACAGCAAAATTTAAGCTTGTGACCACTCACTTGTGCTGGGGATTCACCAAGTCAACAACTGGCTGTATATGATTACCTGAGAAGGCTAAAAAAAAAACTGAGGGAAATGATCAAGCATGAATAGAAGGGGGAAGCAATTATAATTTAAACAGTTACTACTATTTCATCTAAATTACCTTTTAGGGAAATAGGCGCCTCCAATTGTGAAAATTCCTTCCACCTCCATCCTCGAATCCGACCATCATCACCACAACTGCAAAGAAAATACCAATGCTAGAGTTATCACTACAAAAGGATTGGACCGCCAAAGCAAGCAAGCGCAAACGAGAAATGGAACCTCAATAACAAAGCATCTTCACCATTCCCATAAAATTTGAGATCGTATGCTGGTCCATCGTGCCCTTGAAGGAACGCAGTGGGTTCAATCCTGAACAAGGATCCTAAATGAGTAACCAAGAGCTAATTCTCCTGATAAATTTATAGAAACTATTGCATTTTACTTACTGTTGAGCTTTGGCATTGCTTAAACCCAATGGCTGTAGGCAATAACAATAGCAAAAACAAAATAAATTATGCCATCCGAATAAGTAAACTAGATTGCAATTACAAGAGAAATCAAGATATTGAAAGGAGAAAGACAAGGAAAAACAAATGAAAGGGAAGTACCAGATTGGAGATGCAAGAGGATATAGAGTAAGAAGCAATTGATCCGTCGCTGGAGGCGACCAGGACGGTATTGGGGCTGACGTCTGAAGAGGGAGCCCAAGCAGTTCTGAGGACGGTTAGGGTTTGGATCTCTCGCTCCTTCAGTATGCTCTCTCTATACGCGTCCTCATCCCAGTTCGTTGCGTCTCCGCACATTTTTTGTTTCAGTGTCCGTGTTGGGGGTTTAAGCTTCGTTGTAGCTGCACTCTGGTTTTAGCGTCCCCTGAATACTATTGCGAAAAGCACAGGTGACAAGACGGGAAATCTTAAATATGGTGCCCGTGCTTGGAAACGATGTCGCTTTACCTAATTGAATATGTATTGCGGAAATGGAATGAAATGTTTTCATTGCCTTCGCCTATTATGCAAAAATCCTAAGTTAGTTGGTTTGTTTTATTATATTTTTTAAAAAAATATTGATAATTTCTTTAAATTACATTTATTCTTCTTGAGCAAAATGTAAAATAGAAATTATATTATTAATTGCTAATCGATGGTAGTCTAATTTTTCACTAATTTGGCGAGTCAATTTCGACTTTTAAAAATCACAAATAAATTAAAAAAAAATCATACAAATTTCTCTTTCTCCGATCAACATAATTTGTTAATTCTTCAACATTTCATGGAATGAGCCTTTTTACTAGGGTAGGATCAAATATTCAATATTGTATTGAACACGATTATTTTCTTTGGAAAATAATTTATGTGCTCGAAGAATTTAAATTTGAACTTTGAGCTTGGACTAAACAATGTAATATGTATTTATAAATATTGAATTATCATTTGATTTGAAGTTTGGCAATTATTAGTTAAAACTTTTATATATATATATATATAATGAATATTTAGTGAGGATGATATTATACGTGTTAACTATTTTAAAATGATTTTTGTTGCACTCACAAAATGTATATCTACTTATACGAAAAATATTAAAAATTAAAAATTATAATGAAAAAAATTGGCTAATTAAATAAGTAGTGGTTTGATTGGTCTTCTTGTTAGGTTACTCATATTCTGTAGCTTGTAGTATTACTTTGATCTATTAGGTTCAATCCAGTCGGATCTTGATTTAGTCATGGTGCTGGTTCGGCGATCCGGTTCTGATAACGCTGGGCAAATTCAATGAAAAAGAAAAAGGTGAAAACGACAAACCTATACTTGTCAATTTGCAAATATCACGTGGTTCGGACTGTGAGAAATGAAACTCGAGGGACCTTTTATGAAAAAAAATTTCATTTATTTAGTAAAATTAGAATGATAACAAAAAATTATATATAGCGTTTAAATTTAAGGGAAACTGGAGCCTCGTGCCCTTTTTGCGAAGAGGCAAGGGCATTGGGTTAAAAACAGATTCCTTTGCAGCCCCAAAAGCAATTCCAATACGCCGCCCACTCAATTTCTCCTTTCTTTCCCAATGTCTACAGGACTGTCTCTGAGGATCTGATTATTTACTTTACTTCAGTCATCTCAAAACCATCGGAATATTTCAATACCCGTCGCTAACGTCCTGTCCTGCGAAAGCTTATCCACTGAAGCTGTAAGTAATCTTTTTATTGTTCTTTCTCTAGATCTATTGGTTTTTTCGATTTTAATGTCGTTTATGGGAATCCTTTTTTTGGCTATGGGTCTTATAGGAGAAGAGGAATAGATCATATAAAAATTGAAAAGCGCCGAACTTTATCTAAGTTCGAAGACGAGTTAAATTAGAATGGATAGTTGCTTTCTTTTACGTGATTTAGCTTGTGCCTAGATTCTTTGTGGAATTGCTTTTGCCTGATTTACTTTGCTATATTCTCTTTCAGCATTGTTATCTTTAGGTTTTTGATTTCCTCAGGTGCATTTTACGACATTAACAAGTTCTATTTTATTTTAATTTGATAGGGGATTCAAATAATTCTCCTCAATATATAGTTTCTGTTGAAATTTTATTTATTGGCATGGAGGATAGCAATAGTAAATCACAGCCTGGGTCTCCTAAAGAAAACCCTGATCATGATTCTGAGAAAAAATCAGTAGTCAAGGGTGATAACAATAGCACACTGGAAACAATTGTCCGTACGATCCAGGACTCAATTTCTATAGGCAAGAAACACAAATTTTGGGAAACCCAACCGGTAGGTCAATTCAAGGATGTTGGGGACTCGAGTTTGCCTGAGGGCCCTATTGAACCTCCAACCCCATTGTCTGAAGTCAAACAAGAACCTTACAATCTCCCTAGCCCATATGAATGGACCACTTGTGACATGGACTCCGAAGAGACTTGCAATGAGGTTTACAATCTCTTGAAGAACAACTATGTTGAGGATGATGAGAACATGTTTAGGTTTAATTACTCTAAGGAGTTCCTTCGGTGGGCTCTGCGCCCACCTGGCTATTATCGGAGCTGGCACATTGGTGTTCGTGCCAAAGCTTCAAAGAAGCTGGTTGCTTTTATAACTGGTGTACCTGCAAGGATTAGGGTGCGCGATGAAGTTGTGAAAATGGCCGAGATCAATTTCTTATGTGTTCATAAGAAGCTCAGATCAAAGAGGCTTGCTCCTGTTATGATTAAGGAAGTTACTAGAAGGGTTCATTTGGAGAATATTTGGCAGGCGGCTTACACTGCTGGAGTGGTTCTTCCAACACCAATAACTACTTGTCAGTATTGGCATAGGTCTTTGAACCCAAAGAAGCTTATTGATGTTGGCTTCTCTAGGCTGGGGGCAAGGATGACCATGAGCAGAACAATAAAACTTTACAAGTTACCGGATTCACCTGTTACTCCTGGGTTTAGAAAAATGGAGCTTCGTGATGTACCTGCTGTTACTCGTTTGCTTAGAAACTACTTGAGCCAGTTTGTTGTTGCGCCAGATTTTGATGAGGATGATGTGGAACACTGGCTTCTTCCAACTGACAGTGTGGTTGATAGTTTCTTAGTTGAGAGCCCACAGACTCACGAGATTACAGACTTCTGCAGCTTCTACACTCTTCCGTCATCCATCCTTGGCAACCAGAATTACTCGACTCTGAAAGCTGCTTATTCATATTATAATGTTGCCACTAAGACTCCACTGCTTCAGTTGATGAATGATGCGCTTATTGTTGCCAGGCAAAAGGATTTTGATGTTTTTAATGCATTAGATGTTATGGCAAATCAGTCATTCCTGAAAGAGCTGAAATTTGGACCAGGGGATGGGCAACTTCACTATTATCTTTACAATTATCGGATACGAAATGCCTTGACACCATCAGAACTTGGGCTTGTACTCTTGTAGTTTCATACTTCTGAAGGTCCACACTGGTTTCTTTTTATTTAAAAGGTATGTGGGTTACATTTATTTTTAACTTTTTTCCCGCAAAGCAGCAGCATAGAATGAGATTTTTGAAGTGTATTTGAGAGAGTGGTTCTGTGGTTTTATAAAGCCTGAGTTGTGGGGACAATTTTCGATTTTGTTAGCCATTCCAATTGTTATCTGAATGTTCTTGATTTTGCTCTCTCATTTTTCCTTCATAATTCCGTGGACTTGGACGGCATGATTGTTTGCTTAATTGGCTGGAATCCACTTTATTTAGACATGCATGATCATTTTTTTTTTTCTGTTCTATTTATTAATTTATTTGTTTTTTGGTTGGCTCATGGTTCGTCGAACATGTGTTGATCTAAGAATCATGGCCTATCAAGCAGTGTTATGGTTTATAAGTCATAGTAGCAGATCTTAGGCCATAATCCATGAATTCCCGAGTTCTTATCTTCTGGCGAGCAGGGGAGGGGAAGCGGACAAATATCCCTGGCAACATTCTCTCTTCTATTGCTCTCTGCTACTGAATATTGAATAGCTTTAGCCTTTAGCCTTTCATGTCAAGAAAGGAATTATGAGTGCATTAAATGTGCATTATCAACAATGCAAATTAGTGTGTTTCTTAAAGTTAAACAACTGTGCTAACATAAATCAATGTGTTTGCCAATTGAGACCTAAGAATGAGGAAGAATAAAAGCAGCAAACTGAATAAATAAAGCATAACTAGTTGGCTGCGTCGAGCTTCGATCTATTCCAGTTAATAGTTCCAATTTCCCAAGCCACCAAAGTTAAATTCTGTTATAAGAACGGTTGATCAGCTGAAGTTCCTCAATAAAAGAAAATCCTACAATTTTAATTTAACGAGTTTTACTTTGCCGAGATTTATCATCCTTGAAACTTCAATTTACAGTACAAAAAATATCTAATCAATTTAGACAGGAAAAGCACTTTTTGCGTTACAAACAAATTGATGTTTACGAATGATAGAATGCTATCCCGGGACGACTAATGAAAATAAGCCTCCTATATCCACATGTAAATGGCTGAAAAATAAGGGTCTAATGGAAATGAGCCTCCTACATCCACATGTGAATGGCTGAAAAATAAGGGTCTCGTCTTGTAGTGAAAGAGCCAAAGTGCACATACCTATTACCATAAAGCTCATAACAAGATGTTCAGAAGGCAAAATCTCCAGTATATAAAAAAGCACTATCACTAAGCCCACTCGAAAACTTACATTACATGACAATAATTACTATAGAACAACCATTTGATTTATCATGATCTGACAAAAATATCAAAAGGGAAGAGGCAATATCTACATGCACTCTAGTTGGAATGGTTGCCGTATTTCTCATCTGGTAAGGCAAAAATCCCGCATCTTACGCCATCAGCACGATCTCACCTCGTGAACCTGTAGGGTTACAAGTAAACATTAGTAGAATGTGGAAAAGCAATAGACAAAACAACATAAGAATTTACGTTTACATCTCTCTAATATCTCTTTGGCCAATTGTACAAGTGAATCTGCATCTTCAGCCAACTTGGAAACTCTCTCTGCCTCCTTAACTGCTTCAGCTGCAACAAATGATTTATTTTCTGCCTCAGCAATTCTGTATGCAGCTGCCACTGCTGCTTCTTCCATGGTATCATCAGAAGTTATGCAACCAATGCTCTGTAATTGCCTAGGCTGGACGTCTTTCTGTTTTGAGGTATGCATTTTCATTCCTATTGAGGGACTATTCTTTATTTTGTAACAATTTTCTACCTGCATTTTAATCAAAGATAAAACCACTCAGTATGCCTCCCAATTAGAATTCATGATTCCTTTCTAATACCTCTACAAAAATTTGTTTGTTCACTCGCCCTTATTATGTTTCTTAAACATGACGAGACAGATTTCTTTCAATTTATGGAAGGGCAAGGAAGAAAACATATATTGGTCTTCTTAGCAGCAGTATTTAGCTGCAACTTTTTACTAGAAGCTACTTCTTTGCATATTATATGTATCTTTTCCCCTTTTTTTATTTTTTAATTTTTTGAGGGGAAGGTGGCAGTTCCTAGAACAGTTTTAACTTGAAACTGCCTAAACTGCCACTCCGCATATAACCACATGCCACTATCTTCATTTCCCAGTCTTTTTTCCATGCAAAAATGGAGTCAGCAAAATACAGCAGAACAAAGCAAATGCAATTGGAAAAAATATAAGAGGAAAATTGATTTTGCATTTTGAACAAATACATTTAGCAGTGCAACAACCAGGTATGAATATCAAAGCCAAATCAAGAACGAAGGAACATTTCAGTCACCTTTTCAAGTTTTTCCTGTGCAACCAACCTTCTTAACTTTGCACTTAATTGCCTTCGGAAGTTTTGCGGTACCTCTTGCCTTTGCTGCAGGAATAATCAAGAAAATAACACGCTTCTTATATTTATCAAACTCAGAGCATAACAAAGGACATGAAATTAAAAGTGAAAAATTTTGTAAATAGGATGCAAATGCAGCAAAATTACTAGTAAAACCTCAATATTATCAAAGGTGGCAATTATAGCGACAGCTAAAAACTAATAGAATGGTCACCAAGTCAAAAAAGAAAATTGAATTGAGGTTGTTTCTTTATAATTTCACGTTTTATAATGACAACAAAATTGTCCTCAAGCCTGTCACTTCCCATAGTAACTTTTTCTGCGCTGCTAGCCTCCTAAGGGCACAGGAGTACAAGTATGAGAGGACATTTTTCCCAAAGAGATTATCTAACGATAGAATTTGTGTATGACTAGCAGGAACCAGGACAAAACAATTTACTAAAACCCACGGACAAAATATGACTAGTCCAATACTTGCAATTTACTAAAACAATTCCTCTTCTAGTCCAATACTTGAAGGGAACCAGGACAAAATATGACTAGCAGCCTATATGAAGATTATATCATCATAAAACAGCATAAATTATCAAATTTGACAAACTATTGCAGATTTTTACAATAACAACAAATGATAGGCTTCTCCATTGTACCAACATAGAAGTCAAAAGACATAATCTTTCTTCATACCTCAATGAAGCCTAAAATAGCACTAGTGTCTACTCCGTGTTGCTTATTCAAAGTTGAAATTGCTTCAAAAATCATTGCATTATACCTACCAAGTCAAGTAATTTGGTCAAGTACAAGTCACTGAACAGAGAAAAAGGAGAAACAAGGGTCTCTGCTGCATTGGAATGTAATTGGGCACCAACATACCAATACTTCACTTGTGTAGCATGAGCACAAGTAGTGATGTGATGGAATTAAAATATAAACAGGAAGGGGAAGAGGAAATTAAGTGCATACTTCGGAGCAGCTTTGCCATCCACTGTGATTTTTGAAGAATCATCAACAACGGGATCAGACTTAGTAAGAGCAACAGAAGCAGAAGTCAGTACAATGGAGAGCGGACCGGGAGAAGACACAGCAGTTGCAGGTTCATCAGAATTCACTTTTGGTTTTTGTGTCCGTGATTTCTCCCTTAGGCCTTGGCCACCAGCACTGACACTCATATTTCGCCATTTATCCTACAAACGCAAACAACAAAGCAACTGAAGATTTTTCAACTTCATCATTTAAATATCACCTCCGTTTTCCAATTACAGAATCCAATTACCAATCATGGAGCTTAAGATTGCTTTTGAAATAACCAAGGAGATGTTTGACCATAAAAAGGCAAAAGCTTTTCACACCATTTTTGTCCTTAACAGCTCAACCCTTTAAAACAACCAAAAGAAGACGTTTTTTCTTTCTGATTTCCCAAATAAAAAATTAAAACATTTAAACAGGGAGATAGAAAACCTTAAGATCGATGTTGGAGCGGGCAAAGAGGAAAGGATTGAACTCTGGGTCTTTCTGGATGTTTTTCCACTTGCCAGTTCCGTGTTTGGCTACTCCTGCCCTTAGTGCTTCTTCTTCCTCCGCAGTCCATTTCTGTTTTGGATTCCCCATCTCTGTCGCTTCAACCTTCAATTGTTCCTATTGATCCTGCAGCAAGGTCCGTTCATGGCAACCTTATTCACTGTCACCAGTCACCGCCCAACCCACACGCAACGGAAACCGTTTTTCATGTGTCAGCCCTAAATTTTGCAATTGAAAACGATCACCTTAAAATGAGGTCGTTTGCGTAAATAAAACGACACCGTTTCTCATTCCGGAGACATCTCTCGCGCTAGCAGCTTTGTTGATTAGGAATTACTTTTCAAGCGCTGAGCCAATCTCACCCATCCACGTGGCGTATTTTGGGATAACCAGTCGTCCAACTGATCATCGCTCCCTATCCGCAAGGGCCAAGACTCTCTGACGAAGAGGAAAAGCTTTTCACGTTTGAGACTTCAGTTCGTACAGTGAGCTCAGACATCAAAGAACGCATGATATGGTCCTCAGTTTTTTTCTCCGCCGAAATTTTTAAACGATAGAAATGGCGTGAAACCTAAAAATATTACCTTTTCTTTTGTAGTTTTAGAAAAAAAAATCTTTTCCGAGGAAAGAAAAAAAAGTCCAAAATGGAGTGTATCGGAGCTCGAAACTTCGCAGCAATGACAGTGTTTTCTTTCCCTGCGGGAAGGACAAGGAGGAGAATACTGAGGACAAGTAAACATGTAGGTATTTCAGAGAAACGGAGTCATTTGTATCAAGTGAGAGCAAGGAGTGCAGGAAGTGAAAGTTCTGTGGCCATTAAAGAAGAATACGCTGATGAGGAAGATTATATAAAGGCCGGCGGCTCCGAGCTTGTTTTTGTTGAAATGCAGCAGAATAAGGACATGGACAAACAATCTAAAATTGCAGATAAGGTTTTCCTTCTCTCTTTGACTGTAAACTGGAAAGTTACTTTCATTTTTTCGCTTTAATTTATAACGACTTGGCGTTTATTTTGTTTTCTTCGTTCAAGTATTCTTCTTTTTGGCTTTTGGCTCTGTGCAGTTGCAGTTGATACCAATTGGAGATGATGTACTGGATTTGGTGGTGATTGGTTGCGGTCCAGCTGGTCTCGCTCTTGCTGCAGAATCGGCTAAGTTGGGATTAAGTGTTGGACTTATTGGTCCTGATCTTCCTTTTACTAATAATTATGGTGTGTGGGAAGATGAATTTAAAGGTAATAACTTTTTTCTCTATCTCAGTTATCACATTTGATTACACAATATCATTTATAAATGTCATGTTTTCTCTCTTCTATCTGATTTTTAAATAGAAGTTTTGTCTCTCTGTAAACTATATAATAATACTCTTTCCAATTTTTTTCTCATTTTTAAAACTTTATAACTCTGTTTGCTCCTTGAATTAGCATTAAAATCTAAGTAATTTAATTTAATTTATTTCTCAGGTCTTGGACTTGAAGGATGCATTGAGCATGTATGGCAGGATACCATAGTTTATCTTGACAACGATGATCCCATTCTGATTGGCCGCGCCTATGGACGAGTAAGTAGACATTTGCTCCATGAAGAATTGTTAAGGAGGTACGAGGGTCTGGATATATATATTTTATATTTAATTTATCTCATTTGGAATTGAAATGTGGTATCCTGTAGATATATAATCTATATATTAATTTCCTCTAGGTGTGTCGAGTCAGGTGTTTCATATCTCAGCTCAAAGGTGGAAAGAATCATTGAAGCTGCCAGTGGTCATAGTCTTGTAGCTTGTGAGCATGGTATTGTTGTTCCATGCAGGTAAAATGAGATATCCTTAGTTTAAGCTCTTGTCATAATAGTGCATCAGAGTTAATTTTAAGTTTACATCCAAAGCCAAGTTTCTAATTGTTATTATAGGCTTGCTACTGTTGCATCTGGGGCAGCTTCAGGGAAACTACTGCAGTATGAAGTGGGAGGTCCTGGGGTTTCTGTCCAAACAGCTTACGGAGTAGAGGTTGAGGTACATGTTAGGATATGCTGTTCTATAAATTATATAAACTTTCTATTTTTTAATGTGCTGAATTTTACTTTGTAGAGCTGATATTTTTTTTTTGGTTAGTCTTCCTTTTGTCCTCTTCCCTCTATCTTTAAAATTTTTCAAAGGACTGTTTTTACTTTAATTGGAGAGGATGCACAAGGCTTTCTTATGTGCTTACTTTAAGATAAATTTAAACAACAGACGAAAGGAGTTGATGTTTTCCTTTTCTTTTGATATTGTAGATTGTGATTAAGGCATATAGCTGAAATTGAGTTCTAGCAAGTATTGGTGTTGGAAAGCAAAACCATTTTATTTTTAATTTTTCAATTCCAGGTGGAAAACAATCCATATGATCCTAGTCTGATGGTCTTCATGGACTACAGGGATTATATTAAACAAAAGGTTCCCTGTTTGGAGGCTGAATACCCGACATTTCTTTATGCCATGCCCATGTCACCGACTAGAGTTTTCTTTGAGGTTTGTTCAACCGCATTTATTTTGGGTATTATATGATTTTGCATAGAACAATTTGTCTGAAATGTTTTGGATCATAACTGCAGGAAACTTGTTTGGCCTCGAAAGATGCGATGCCATTTGACTTGTTAAAGAAAAAACTAATGTCAAGGTTAGAGACAATGCAAATCCGAATTCTAAAAACTTATGAAGAGGTAATCTTCATAACCAAAACTTGGATGTCTTTAACAATGTTTCTTCTGCTAGGATGTAGCTTTTTCATAACTCATTCTTGCTCATATAATATGAATTAAAATTTAGTAATATTACATTTCTTTGAGTGCATGAGACAATAGTCATTGAATCAATCATGCAGGAATGGTCTTATATTCCGGTGGGTGGTTCCTTGCCTAACACTGAGCAAAAGAACCTTGCATTTGGTGCTGCTGCTAGCATGGTACATCCAGCAACAGGTATGAAATGAAGAAAGATACTACTTTCTTGAAGAATCTCAAATTTGAAGGAGAATATTTATATCTTGCTTTATCAAACAGGCTATTCTGTAGTGAGATCATTGTCAGAGGCTCCCAATTATGCTTCTGTAATTGCAAATATATTGAAACAGGGCCATTCCAAGAGCATGCTTAGTCATAAAATAAGTAATGCAAATATCTCAATGCAAGGTATGTTAAGTGTGGGCATATCAGCAAGCACACACGATTTGTGCATTACTATTGGCAAGCATCAATATAAATATCATATGACAAATTCAACTATCAAAACATGACGTAATATTATATGTGTATTTTGCATAATATAAATGAAGCACTTCCATTTGAATTTAATAGACTACTAGACTTCTGGGGGGCCAATCCTCAACACTACCCGTCATGGCTTCTTCTGGGTCTAGATATGTACAGACTCTCTGGTCCATATTTGTCAACAAGATAGAATAAATGGCTCACTGTGATTTTACTCTCTTTATGTAATATGTAGATTCCGTTTCCTTTATTTCAAGCAATTAAAGTAAGTAATTACTAGAAACCAAAAGGGAAAAAGTATTGTCGTCCAATGCTGTCAAACAGCATCATTTTCTTATGTTTTTGTTTTAAATATTTTACTGCTTCCCTTGCAGCAGGAAAACATTTTCTGGTCATACTTATACCATTATAAATGCATATTTATTGTATATTATTTACATCTAGTCATAGGGATCATCAATTTTCAGGATAAATGAATTGCACGTGGTGCATGTAGAAGCATGAAATACTCGAGAATTTAGGATATGCCAATCCAAGTATGCCATTAGATTAGCTTGTGGTCATGCACAAGAACTTGAAATTTGCATTCATACATTTGCTATTTGATGCATGATAATACAAGTAACAGTCAAGCCAAGAAAACGAAGTCCAAATGCATACAAAATAATACTGAGAACTTTGCAAAATAATTTATTGCATGTTTAAATCATAGCAATAACGTCAAAATGATTGTAATTATTTATTTAGTTTATGATGAATATGTTACTTTTCTCAGCTTGGAATGCTCTTTGGCCACAAGAAAGGAAACGGCAGAGGGCCTTCTTTCTCTTTGGACTAGCACTTATACTGCAACTGGATATTGAAGGCATTAGGACATTCTTCCATACTTTCTTCCGCTTACCCAATTGGTACTGTTTATTTCTCCTTTTACCTTTATTCTTATTTCATTTATCTTTGTCTACTGCTTATGCCTTCAGTGTACCTATACATAGAAGCTCGAATTAGACAAGTGATTGCATCTTGAAATATAAAGATGTGACAATTATTCTGGGAAACATTATCCTTGATATGTGTAGATATTTAATATAAGTCTGGAAAAGTACAATGTCATAGACTAAATGCTTTTGACATAGCTGTTTTCTTGGTCAAGCAGTCATTGCATTCTAGAATATGATAGCTTGTGAAAAGATAAATTAACTTGGAAGTCTTATTTTGAGTCAAACTTGAAGTTAATCAAATTTAAAAAAGATCTATGCCTTCTTGAAGCTATGCTTGAAGGCACAGCTCAATAATAGCAAAAGAAGCGGGAATAGCAGAATTAGTAGTGGCAGCAGTACCATAATGGTTAAAGTTATGATTTATGGTGCTTAAGCCTTAGATGGGACCAAAATTTTGTTTAGTCATGAGGTTGAGATTATGCAGAATAACATTTACTGAAAATGCTTCCGTGATTCTGATAATTTTGATAAGCATATCATGGACAACCAAGACATGCTTGTTGCGACATTCCTATCTTAACAAGTTCCTCATAAACATAATAGTTGATTATGTGTCTTTCTGCAGGATGTGGCAGGGATTCTTGGGTTCCACTCTGTCATCAGCTGATCTCATACTATTTGCTTTCTATATGTTTGTTATTGCACCAAACGATATGAGGATGTGCCTTGTTAGGCATCTACTTTCTGATCCAACTGGAGCAACTATGATAAGAACTTACCTTACAGTGTAGTCCCGCATCTTTTCTATTTCTTTCCTCGTTTGGCACTAAATTTTGAATTGCCAGTTTAGAAACACGAGGAATCCCTAATAAATGTAACACTAGGTACTTGTATATACATATTTTGTTGATATAATTGTATCTCTTAGTTTAAAGATAATGGCAACAATATTTTCTATATTCCATTGCTCAAGATGCATTTATGATTGTCCATAGTCTCTAGCAGTTACAAGAATTTGCATTCCACTTGAACATACAATATCTGAAGAAGGAAGACTTCGCTCTAAATATATTAAAATAGTCTATTCACTCAGAAAGTGGGGGAGTACTTCTCCATTCTATCTCATTAGACAGACACAGAATCAGTTGCTCTAGCAAATGAATGGGCCATTATGAACACGAACACTATCTTACTGCATTTCAATTAAAATCTTCTTGAATTTGGGCCGTGTCGTTGGGCTTGGGCCACTATGTGACTTTCCCAATTAAATTGGTCGAACGACTTAAACGACAGTACTGTGGACTTTATTGTTGGCGTTTTGAAACGATGCTCTGCTTGATGGTTCCATGTTTTCTTCTTTCTTCTTTCTTCTTTAATCTTAATTGATTTATATCTCCTTTTTGAACTAAATTACCGTTCTGAATATGCTGACAAGCAACTTTTCGTATTAGCTCCGCAAATTGCAAATCTCAAACCCGGTTTTAAAACGGATCCTTAGTGTTGTGATTGGCAATTTGCGGTGGACGGGAGAAAACGAGTCTGAGTCTCGACAACAAGCAGTATTAAGCTCTCCAGATGACAACAAATTTTTACTTCTATCTTTGAACACCGGAGTGGTTTGAACATTCGGTTCGATCGAACCGAGCCATCCCTTTCTTCAATATTATCTGCAGATGAAATCAAAGCATATCCCTTTCTCCTTATTATATGTCAGAAGCAGCATAGAGTTTGGCTACCTTAATAATCACCGTTAATATCAAGAAATGGAAATAGAATTAAAAAAAAAAACAAAAAAGAAAGGAAGAAGGCCTGTGAGATTGACTGTCCCTTGATTAATGTTCCTAAAAGGAAAGAACCAAACATTTTGCAAAAGATTGAGGGAAAATCAAAACTTTTCGAAGAAGGTACTGAAATATATAAACTCAATAGTATAAACGTACGTACTTTTTCTTGCTGTGATAGATTAAACAGAAACCCTAATTTCAGTTTTTTCACATAGGACTAGCTGTGGAGGTCGACCACTGAGGCTTCTTCGTGTTGTTCAATCTGGTCAGGTATATATTTCATTTCTGAGTTTTATTTTCTATTCTGAATATAACTACCACTATGTGCGTTGGATAGGAAATTAGATTTTAATAATGACGTGCATTTTGAGTTTGCAGAGAAAAAGACACAGTTGATCTAGAAGTACCATCATCTGTAATAACTATAGCTCGAGTGTTGAGACTATTACCTTTCGGTGCAAGTGTTTCTACAACCATTGTAATGGCCATAACCGCGAAACAGTAACTTTCTATTACCCTAACACCAACATCCAAATGGACCAAATCAAAGCAGATTACAAGGACCTCATGTTCTTCAAGTAAGTTGCTTTCATCTTCTTCATATATGCATATATTTCTAAATCAACTAGCAGAAAGAAGCCTGTTATATGTATATATGCAGGGCCTTTTTAGGAGTAAATATAGCTGCAAGCGTTTATGGGTTGTTCGTTGCTTCCCTTCCTGCAAAGAGCATGCTTTGGCGATTAATCGTAATTTTAGATGTGGTAATTATATTCTTTTAAACACGATTAAAATGTTCTGATGAGTTTTAAATTTCGTATGTTCAAATTACAAATAGATTGTATTTGTTTCACCTTAGATTATGTGTGCGCTGCTTGCATCTATTGATTCAGCAGCAATGTCAGCTGCTTATTTGCACAAGAATGGAGATTCTCAGGCACAATGGGCAGCAATATGTGAGTAAGTCCCTATTTACTGTAATCGCGTAATGGGAGCTATAGCTGATCCCTTCATTGGAGTTCTGATATATCTTACCATCATTATTTATTCCATGTCTGTCATCCTTAATTCCCTCCTTGTGCAGTAGATCCTCTAGTTCTCTGTCTATTATTTTATTCAGTCATATGAATGGTGGAGGAAACCTAAAATAAGAAAATATTTATTATTTAAAAAAAAAAATTATTCCTTATCAATTCCAACTTCAACCAAATAATATTCTCAATCTTTCTTCTATTTTCCTCTCCCTTCCAAATATTAAACATAGACTCCAATTTTATCAAATTTTACCAAAATATACAGTTCTACTCATCGTTATTCCAATAAACCAAATTTCGATTATGCAATCAGTTTGGTGAAAACAGAATAGTGAACCCAGTTCTTGTTTGGATGCAAGTGAAGAATGTTAAAATTCAAATATTTCGGCCTAAAGATTGACAATTATTCAAATTCCTAACAGGACTTTGTTTTTCAGACATTGGCAAGGACAGGACCTTCTTACATCTTTTGTCTTCCAGTCATGAGTAGCAATATAATATGCTGTAATTTGGAATCTTTAAATCCATCCCTCTGTTATTTTTTATGCATATCTATTTACTTTCTTTATTTATTAAAAGAAAAATAATTAATTACTAATCAGGGCGTTCGTAAATGCAAAATTGATTCAGATATTAATTATATATATATTGGCGAAATTACATTATGCAATTTAAGTTTCTTGTTTGGAAGACTTACAAATAATAATAATTGACTCGTGTCTAATTAAAGGTAACCAAAGTGTTTGGCCTTCGTGTTTTAACTGTTGTGTTCTTACAGTTTGTTTCCCAGAACGAGACACTGTTTTTTCTTTAATCTAAAAGCTCATATGCAAGTCTAGTTTGAGTGCAACTTTTTTTTATTTTTTCATTATTATTATAAAAAAAGAAACCATATATATGTATATATGCTGTGCAGATGAATTTATTTTTATACTTTTACGTATAGAATCTAATAATAAATCATTTGTCCAAAGAATAAAAAAACACAATCTACGCTTTCAATAAATTTAAAATTGTAACCTCTTGATAAAATTGGGGGAAGAAAATTAGGAGAATGAACAGTCAGTTTTTAGAAGTGGGATCCACCTAAATTTGGAAGATCTAAGGCACAAAGAAGCCATGGAATCGAGAATTAAGACAAAGACAGAAATTAGAAAGCTTGACTGAGTTGAATAGTTTGGGTTCATTGCTTGGAGTCCCTTGCTTTTTTGAAGGAGAAATGGATTCGTTTGATGAGAATTCCTTATCAAGAAAATTATATTCAAATAACCCATTGATTATAGTACTTGGAAAGTTCTTATCTAATAATTTTTTATTATCACAGATTTATTGCTTTATTTGCGTACATATATTATATTAAGGAGTGTTGCTTATTGGATTCTTTTTTATTAGTATTTATATATATGGTTTAAGCATAATTAGTGATGTTAGAATAAATATCTTTAATTATTAAAAATAAATTGAATCTAAAGACTAATTAATTAGTATTGCGAGCAGCTATTATGGTGTATTTTAACCCGCAACACAATGTTATTTCAATCTCGAATGAATTTTTAAAAAATTAAATTAGTGTTTTCAATCGTAACATTATGGTTAATTATATCATGCTTGACGGTGTTGTTTTAATTTTTTAAAATGTTTAGACATACGATTCAGACTCGTAATAATATGAAAGTCGAATTCAGATAAATTTTGGTAATTATCAAATCTTACGTATTCTAATTTGATTGGAATTTTAAAAAATAAAATTCAAGTATCTGTCAGAGCGAACAAAATTGACGTTGTTCGAAAACATCAAGAAAGCATAATTACTGCCCACAAGAAAGAGGGAAAGTATGATGATCAAATAGATCAGAAGATGAATATAGTAGGTAAAAAGATGCATTATTTTTTTTTTTTTTTTCAGACTCTTCGCAATAATAATATGGCGGTCAAAGCCGCCGTCTGAGGTTGCGTTTTTGATTCCTTAACTCTAGCTAGGTGGAAAGACCCATTCGGAATCCAGTATAATTCTTCGTCTTCGTCTAAAATCGAACGTGGCAAATTGGTGGTTAAGACACGAACATGGGGGCTCTAATAATCCTAAAATTGCAACATCACACGTAGAATATTTAAGTAATTGCGTTTTGTGCGTAAGAATGAACCACTTTGAAAGCTCGTGAGGTTGGGTCGGTAAGCATACCCTACAAGTTGAAAGGGTTTCTATTCTCTATTTTTGGACCATCCTTTTTATTTCTAGCTCCCAATTAATCAACTCCAGTCCACCCATAAATAATGCAGTCAATTAGGGCGACACAGTTTGTTTCATTCATGTAAGAAAGCATATGAATTTTTTATAACAAAGTGCAATATATTATATATTTTTAAAAGATTAAAAGAAAATATTCCAACAAGTAATTTAATAATTTATTATTTACATGAATTTAGCTATGACTAAGTTAATAAAATTAAGAGCGGATATGTTATAAATTCGTTAAATAAATAGATTAATTCATAAGATGGAATTAAAAACATTCAAATCAAACTATATGAGGTGAGCACACTAAACGTACAGTAACGTAATTAATCTGGTAACTAAAAGAATTATACATACAGACTGAAATTCAAGCAAGATAATAAATATTAAGCTCTAAAAGCAGAGAGGAGGAGATAATTAAGAATCGGTGCAAAATTGGTCAATGGGTTAGGTCAGCAACAATCCTTCTCACTGCTTCCTGGAAGGCAGACTCTTCCCATTCGTTCCCCTACAATCATCAAATTAGAACAATAAATCAATTCTCGCTATAACTCTACCATCACATCACCTTTTTTTTTTTCTATTTATCTTTTACTTTTGGACATATCCTTAAGAAAAGAAAAATGTAACCATCATCACTGCTTTTGTTGTTGTTACTATTTCCTAAATTGTTTGTTTCTTGGTAAAAGGGCATTTCCTTCTTGTTTCCTAATAGCACAAAATCAATCTTTTTTATTAATTTTTTATTTTTGTCCTTTTGGTAACGAGCACAGAAAGTCAATCCTTCATGGCGTTCTTCCTTCTTATTTCCTAAAGTGGTATTAGGTTTTTTCGTTTTTTTGTGTATGTGTGTGTTTTATCTAAATTCACAGACTATCAGAGATGATTTAATATTACTAAAAATTTTGAGTTTAAACTATAATTTAATTCAATTCAAAATGCACGCATACCATTATTAAGAAGATAATTAACGAATATATAACATATTTCCAATATCATTACTCGGAAAATCAAACTATTTGCACATAAAATTTGAAAAGAATAAAGAAAAAACAAACTTGATAAGAGAGCTAATAATGTTTAATTAATGAACTGGTTATTGCATGCTGCAATGGATTATGGATATATATACATGAATTGTTGGTGGATTAGTGAACATACCTCAATTCTCAATCTCAAGATTACACGATTCAACAATCTTGATTCTGTTGCACTTGTGGTAGCTTCCATGGACATCAATTTCACATTTCGATCGTGTTTCAAGAATTCAAGGATCCCAATCACTATATTTGAAATATTAGCACTATCTCCTCTTACAAAAACTTGCAAGTCGATAATTCTTTCTTCTTCTTCTTCTTCTGATGTCGATTCAGGAACATGTGCAACCCGGACTTCAACTCTTTCATTTGATGATTCGCTCACTTCTTCTGTAATATCTATGGCAGGTAATAGCGCCTGTGCCTCTAACTGTTGGTTTCTCTGGCTAAGCTCCGCAACTTGAGCTTTCAAAGACGTTAAATACTCCCTTGTTCGAGTAAGCACTGATGCTTTGTCTTTCTATATTCAAAATGAAAATTTAATTCATAGTTCATATATTATTTTCATGCATTATTAAATTGCTATGTGATTAATGATATATATTATTCTCATGAATTTACTAATGAGCTGTGAGATTGAATTTAAACCCTAGTTTGGAGCCAAATTATATGTATTGATGAATTTTCATGTTAAATGTTAGATATGTACCTTGGCTTCTGGAGGAAGAAGTTTTCTCAATGCCTCAAAGCTCTCATTAATTTTTTCGCGTCTTCTACGCTCCGATATCATATGGTGCATCTGAGTGCTAGTGTGGGTGGAGCGGCTTGCTTGCATGTGTTCACGTCTCACAATAGCTAAGTTTCTGTAATAAGTGATTGCTCTTTTAAGCAGACTTTGACTATGTAAACCTGGCAGTCTTGTTGCTGTTGTTGTGGTGGGGAGAGATCCATACTTCTTGAAAGCAGCAGCTCTTTGCCGTAAGTTAGGTGTAGAAGAAGAGGTCGAAGAGGAAGGAGAAGTTAGAACTGCAAGAATAGCTCTTGCCATTACAGCATCTTCACTTTCTTGGGTTGGTAAATGAGTGTTTCTTATCAAACCAAACGCGTGCATGACTTGTTGGTGTGCAGGAGGACTAGTTGCCTTTGGTAGTGGCTGCAAAGATTGCATGGAATATTGAAGCGGGCTGGTAGTAGAGGCCTGTATTGGCTGCAAAGATTGCAAGATTACTCGCTGGATTGCAGTTGATGTGGTTGGTATTGGTTGCAATGTGGGATCTTGATGGAGTTCTGATATGTGGGTTGTTGTCGGAATATTGATAAAAAAAGGAGAGCTTTCTGTTGGGCTATCCATGGATAGTGATTTTAATGAGGAAGAAGAAGATGATGGTCGATTTGGATCCATCGGTTGAGAAAATTCCGCTAATGGAGATGGCTGGGGAACGTCCTCTGAAAACCAATTCCTCAATCTATTTTCCATGTTCATCTGAGAAAAAGAAAACGGAAATCAATTATTAATTTCAATAATTCTTCTTGTTTTCAAGTGATTTCTTCAAACAAAAAAATTGAACTAGATTTAAATTAATTAGAAAGGTGTAAAAGAAATGCTAAATAGTGATTAGGTCTCTTACTTGCACACTAGACCAGCCCATTTCAATCTCCCCACTCCTGCATCCCATGAACACTGCAGTCTGTAATTATCAAACAGAAAGAAAATTAAGTAATATTGACAAATTATCCGATATATATAATATATATACATATACTAGTGCGGCGGTCACAGCTGGTAAAGTGATGAACAAACCTTGATCCTTGCTTCCTGCAACAATTAAAGACACAGTAGCGAGATTAGGTTAGCTATCAAAAATATAAGTAATTTGAGTTTATATAAAGTTAAGGAGATGCATGCCACAGATTATTACCCGATAAAATTGGCGCTGCACAGCAACGGACGCCATTCTTCCAATTTCCGATTCGGTTAACTCTCTATAAGGTTGTTTATTAATGAAAGCCATTCCAGGAACACGGCTGCAATATATATATGTTTATATATATATATATATATAGAGAGAGAGAGAGAGGGAGATCAAACAAATTAAGAAGCCATTTCAAAGCCTGAAACAAGAGCAGCAAATAATATACATATGTGTATATCATACTCATTTACAATGAAGAACATTTCTCGCCGGTATTCATCAAAAAGCCTCCGAGCTAAGCTTCCTGAAGAAGAACTAGCTTGGTTGTTTTCTTCATGGTAATACCCGTCCAAGAAGTATAAGCAGCTGCTGATCATTAATTAATTCAGAACCAAAAATAAGCAAACATATATTTCATACATAGAGAGCAACTAAAAGTTAGAAAAACGTACTCGGTTGGTTCAGGCAAATACAACCAAAGACAAATGTAACTGCAACCAAAAGATTCCATTAATGATCGGAGATGCCTAGCACGGTCCTCTTCGCTGATGAGCGAAAAGACGGTGTCCATGTGAAGTACCGAGAAGTGGAATATTTTATTAGTATAGCACGGGAGATCCTTTCATAAATTTGATCGGATCCTTTTATCCGATTTACTTCATTTGATTATATCATCTCTATCTTTGATCTCCATAGATGGAGGACAATTCATTATAAGACAAGTATAGTCCAAAGGGTGTTAATATATTGCTACATGTATGTCAAAACCACCATCGCCTATGCTATAATATAGGTTTGGCTACAGTTCTTCTATGGAGGATCATCAGAAGAAGGTAAAGAAGCTTGCTAGGTTTGCAGACATAGTGAGAAAGATGAGAAGTTTGAAAAGTAGTAGAAGAAGGGAATAGTAGAGGGGAGCCCACAAGTGCAGTGTAGCGGCAGCGATGGAGAAGAATTGTCTTATGAGCGAGAACTGCTTCTTGAAAAGTAGTGGTGGTGGTGGTTAGCTATCTCAGAGAGATGGAGAGGGAAATAAAGAAAAACTAGAAAAGTAAAGGTCAAAGTCCACGCTAGCGAGGGTTTGAAAATAGTCAAGAGAGGAAGGCAGGGCGTCTCTTTCCCCTTTCTTCTTTGATTTATTTGTTTTCTAGCTTCCCTCTTAACCGTTGGTTTCACTCCACTTTTTATACGTGAAAATAAATTTTAATTTGGTCCTAAATTTATTTAATAGATTTGAAAGTTAAATTTCACCCTTTGTGTCAATTTAACCTTTAAATTTATATAAAATAATTAAAAAAATCCGATTTCATTTTTTAAATTAATTTAATCCTTGAATTTATTTAAAATAATTAAAAATTATATTTAATATTTTAAATTAATTTAACTACTAATTCTTTATTATACTCACAATGTGAATCATTATATAAATATTTATTAAAACTGTATCGAATTAATTAATTTATTAAAAGATTAATTAATTATAAAATATAAAAAAATAATATATGAAATATATTGTATTTCTCTTTAATTTGATTTATGGTTTTGAATTTATTGTATCACTTACTAAACCTATACATTTTCCTTATTGAATAAATTAAAATTATAATGCATGTTTATAAATTTATTATATTAAAAGAAATGATGTTTTTATAAATTTTAAATTTATATTCACAAGTATTAGAAAAAATTTGATATGAATGTTCTTAGTGTAAAATAAAAAGAGATAAAAAGTCAATTATGTTAAATTAAAATCAATTATTAATTTTTAAAAATCAATAAAAGTTCAGGAGTTAATTGCCCTAAAAAATGAAATCGAATATTTTTAATAATTTTATACAGGTTTAAGGCTAAATTAGCTCAAAAGGTCAAATTTGACCTTTTTTACTCTGTTAAAACAAGTTTATGGACTAAATTGAAACTTACTCCTAAAAAGTAAATGATTATTAAGATTATAATTATTTATGTAAATATATTATTTTCTATTTTAATGTGGTATTATATAAATAAAAATTAATTAGAAGTTTCATATATTTGAATTATTGGTATAACTTATGACCACTTGCAATGGCAAAAATAGTAAGTAAGCAATCCCTTTGTCTTGTATTTTGTATTGGATGACTGATTTTTCCTCAACATATAGAACTGATTCCTTATGTGAACATAAAAAAAGAATAAACATTTTTGGAAAATTTACTTTGCTGTCCATGAAATAATATATATTCAAATTGTTCACACTTAATATAATTAAATTCAAATATCATTCCTATATAAATTGAAGTTTGATCTCAATTTTTTATGATTGTCTTTGGTGGATAGGATCGATACTCCCATGTTGTTGATTGTTAAAACTAAAGTAAGAGAACTCAAAGGAGTAGCTCGATCGGCCTACGATCATCTATATGGGGCAAATTTCATGATGTAGATGGTGGGTTTGAATTTCCTACAGTGCAAATTTTCTTTGAGGACATAACTTTGGATATCTTTTGCTAAATCAAAGGAAAAAAAAAACAGTAAAAAGCACAGCCACTAATTAATTCTCAAGATACACCATACTTATTATTTAATTTTGATTATGTAAACTATCCATGCCCAAAAAATAACTAGAGGCCCATTTAGCCGACCAAAACAGATCAAAGCTCAGCCAGTTGCCCTGCACTGGGCCCAAGTTATTAATAAAACCACAAGCCCACTAACCAAACACACCCCTAAAGCAAACCTCCTTCTCCTTCTCTTCGCCCCTAACATAAAACTAATTAATATTCTTGGTTAATTAGGTTTTTGTTTAAGCATTTGTGTTTGTTTGGTTCATTAATTGTGTGTTTCATTTTTAAAAAAATAAAAGAGATAAAAAGAGGAATTAGAAAAAGAAAAAAGAAAAAACTCATCTTTTCTACAAATGCGGACTTATTTCTATTTTAATATAGATTAAAAAAAAGCAATAAATATTGTTTGAAAAATTAATTTTTATTTATATTTTTTCTAAAATACAATTATATTAATTTTTTAAAATAAATTTTAAGACTTTTTATTAAATTGGTTTAGTCTTTTTCAACAGTACTATTAATTAATTATTATTATTATTATTTATTCAATTTACAAATCTAAAACTTATAAAAAATTATCTAATTTTAAATCAAACCTAAACAAAATTGAAATTGAGAGTTTTAATAAAATCATTTCAGAAGAATATGTCGCATGTCACTTTTTAGGATAAAAATATTTTTGCTATATATACATATATATTGATTTTCTTTGACATTATGACAATTGGGGCCCACCCAAAAGTCAAATTTTGGCTTTTAGTAGTAGCAACTAAGTTGGAGGAAGAGAGATTTACACTTGATCTTGTGGTGGATCTTTAACTACGACATCCTCAGCATCTTCATTGTATGGTGGATCTTCACGACATCTTCTAAGATGCACCGTCTCCTCTTGCATTTCATTTCATCTTTGGTGAAATACATAAGCAATTCCTTCGAAGATAGGAGCCCCATGCATATACCCTATTCACCATAATCAGGATGGCATTGAGCTGTTCCCACTCCCATGGATATGTGGATAGTTGTGTCACTGAGCATTAAACATATAGCTAATAGTGAACCTCCCAGGCAATGAGAAGTCGTTATTCCCCTTGGTCTGAACATAACCTGACATTTAGTGCAAACATTACATTATTATGGTGTGGAATGCACCAATGTCCCAAGATTTGCGCATTACAGTCGGCTAGACAATTTACTGGAGCAAAGACAAAATCATATATCTCTTTCATTTCTAGAAATCCAATGCACATTGTACATGATAGAAATAAATTACCACTCCATTTCAAGAACCGCGTCACCTCATTTTTCATTGATTAAAGGATAGTATTGTAATTTTTTATAATATATATAAAAATATGAATGGGAAACATTTGGTCCCCAAAACGCCCCTACGTATTCTAATTGATAAAAAATATTATTAAGGGCAATTTAGTTTTAATAGATAAGTTGGGACCACATTGTGTTTATTTTCCTATTCTAATTATTATTATTATTATAATTTAATTTAATCCTATTCTAATTATAAATTTATTCTTTAATAATGAGATAACTTTTAATTATATTGAATAACTTAATCCTATTTTAATTAGTAATTTTTAATTTTATTATGATTAGGAATATAATTTAATAAAAATATATAATTTAATAAATATTGAAATAGCTAACATTGGGACCATACCTTAATTAAAATATGATATAATAATAAAAAATATTTCGAAGATGTTTAATAGACTAACACCTACGTATTAGTATATTAGAGAACGAAAAAATAAAAAATAAAAATCTTTTGAGTCATTTATATTAATCTTAATTGTTAAATTACACAATAATCGAAAAAAAAATTATTAATTTATTATAAATTATTTATTTTAAGGTAAATCATTAAGGAATATTAAATATCAATTAACCAAATAGGAATATTAAATCAATTAGGAATCCTAATATTAATCTAATTAATTTAAAATCTCACTATAAATAGGTCTTTTAGAGCTAATTGAGAGAAAACAAATATTACCTCCGGAGGATCAGAAGGTACAACAGTTTCAGTAGAATGGTACTGTGATTTTCTCGAAATAGTTGAAATTTTCAATTAATAAATTTTAATAATATAAGTGTATTTCATCTTTTGGAATTCTAATGAATTGATAATTTTTTATTTATTTTATTAATTGATTTTCTTCTTCAATTTTTCACATTATAAATTTATTATCATAATTGTATTTCAATTTTTCATGATTTTTACTATTTTGCTTGTTACACTAATTTTCGAAAATTTGTGCATTTATAGAAACTTTTTGGAGGTACTAATTATTTTACTCCTAATATTCTAATTAAATTTTATAGTTTAGTAATAAATATAATTTTATTAGTTTTATAATTTAAATTAATTTAGTTG
>CANUEX010221744.1:0-46412 GCA_948099535.1 Jatropha multifida | reverse complement strand
GACCGGTGCAGACGGGACTTTCCCTGTCCCGGCTGCACCTTTCGCCAGCATCCATGCTGGCTCTCCTGGCTTCCTCATTCCGTTCAGCGCTGCGAAATGCCATCCCCAGAGCGGCACCAGCCTGCTTGCTAACATCTGTTTGCGCTGTTGGAAAGGACACGATGGTGGGGACTTTAGCGCTTTGACTGCCACAAAGGGCACAGTGTCTGAGGCCGCAGCGCCTCTGCTGCTGCAACGGGCTATTCGCAGCGCTGAGGCGGAGACGTTGTGCCAGGAGCCAGGCGCAGGGATGCGACAGGCAGTTCGGGTAGGCCTGGATGGCCGTACCCGAACGGTCCGGCCGGCACGACGTTGCAGCCGAAGGCACCGCGCAGCGGCGCGAGGACGGCCCGTTGCAGCAGCAGAGGCGCTGCGGCCCGTCCCCTTGCAGATGAAAGAAAACGGCCTTTTTGAAAAAGTCAGTCTGGCCAGATCATAGGCTTAACTCATCGATCTTAAGAACCAAACCCCATCCGTAAGATGGCTTGGTTCGATTCTGCAAGGCACGCATTCAGGCGCACCTGCATACCCAGACAAAATTATCTCGGCTGAACGCAACCCATCGTTACAGCAGATCACGAACAAAGCGCACGATGTCCTGATTCTGTCCGTGTTCGAACAGACACGCCTGGAAGCGAGCACCGCCAACGGCAGCTTTCACCAGTTCAGAATCCAGTGCGCGCAGTGAATCAAGGTAATCTTCTTTCAGCAACGTGGCTTTCACCTGATTGAGAATGCCCGCATTACGCACCTGCGGTTCTTTACGCTCTGGCGGATAGCCTAAGCCTTTTTCGCCGGTGAAGGCTTTCTCGAAGATAAACCGTAGATTCAACTCGGCTCCCCAACCAAAACCCTTGGCGAAAGGCAGCGACAGCGCATTGCCGTTGTTAATTTGCGCGAACAGATAAGCATCGGCGGGATCGATACAGTAGCCGCACACGACACCGGGATGAAGGTTGAGCGACACCAACGCTCCTTGCCCGGTACCACAACCTGCGACCACAAAGTCAGCCGCTTTACTGTTCAGCAACAGTCCAGCCATGATGCCGAGGTGAATATAAGTCAGATGATGATCCTGCTCGTCGCTCATGCCGACGTTAAACACCTGATGGCCGAGCGGTTGCGCGACAGTTTGCAGTTCTTTCCATACGGTTGCGTTCTTAGCGGCCTGGCTATTTTCCATCATCAAAGCGATTTTCATGATCCATCCTCAGATTAATTTGAAACACCGTTTCATTTTAATCAAGGTGCGCTAAAATGCAGCCCTGAAATGTCCCTTTCGATGTGAGATCTGTCACACATTGATGAAGTCACTGGTGAGGAAAACCGATGTTTATTTATAAAAGCGCGACGACTAAAGAAGACCTCGGCAACGGCGTGACGCGGCGCGTCATGGCCCACGGGGGGCGGATGATGGCGGTCGAAGTGACCTTTGAAAAGGATGCAGTGGGGCCATTGCATCATCACCCCCATGAGCAACTGACCTATGTGTTGGCCGGCCGTTTTGCTTTTACGATTGATGGGGTTACGCAGGAAGTCGGCGCGGGAGACACATTATATAAAGCGCCTAATGTGGTGCACGGTTGCGTCTGTCTGGAGGCGGGTACGCTGCTGGATACCTTCACGCCACAGCGCGAGGATTTTCTCGGGTCGCGGTAGATAGCGGATACACATGCAGCTGCATCCCTGGAGCGTGCATGCGTGCCTGCTGGATTGCCGCTTGCCCGTTAAACGATCAGCGTTAGCGCCCGTCTGGGGCCGCTCATTAACATCTGTAGGTGATGACAAAAGGCTACAAATATGGCGCGTAGCTCAGGATGGACAGGATGGCAGCCGCCCCAGCGCGCAAAAAAAGCTGCCACTTCGAAAAGTGACAGCTTTACTAAGCTAAAGCCTTATTTGTGCGTCAATACGCTGCTTAGCGCAATCTGACACTCACTTACGCGTTAGTGAAATTTTTCCGCCCACCATAGCCGCAATTTCAGTCCCCAGGCACTGCTCCAACCGGTGGTGGTGCTGACCACTTTGCCGCGCTCTAGCACGATAAAGGTTGGCGTCACGTTGATATCCCAGCGTTGACTCACTGCACCGTTTTCATCGTTCACCGCCGGGCCCTGCAGGCCTTTTTTCTCCAGCCAGGTGGCGACACGCTGGTCATCACCCGACCGTAGTGCCACGGTCACCACCTGCGTACCGTTCTGGCTGAGCGCAGCCACCGTGGGCGTGGTGAGTTTGCACACCCCACACCAGGTGGCCCACACATACACCAGCACCGGCTTATCCTGACTTAACGTGGCCAGGTTAACTTCGCTATTGATCGTCGTCAGCGGCTGTTGTGCCAGATCGGCTGGCAGCTGCGGGGCGCGCAGCCAATCCATGCCCCAAATTATCGCCGCGGCGATCAGCACCAGCACTGCTGCTTCACGCAGCCAGCGCTTGAGACGCATCATGGTTTCGCCTGCAACGCGCCCTTCACTGCGGCTTCCAGTTGCGCATAAGGCACCGCGCCGCTGATCAGCTCATTGCCCACCAGCGTAGCAGGCGTGCCCTGCACACCTAACTGCTGCGCCAGCGTCAGATTCTCATTGATGGTGTCGAGGCTGGCTTTACTGGGTTCTTTCAGCTTGATACCGGTTTTATCCAGCGCCGCGGCAATGCTCGCTTCGTCGTGGTTGCCCTTTTTCGCCATTAAGCGCTCGTGGAGTTTCAGGAAGTTTTTGGGTTGCTGTTCCCAAACCGTCAATGCCAAACGCGCGGATGTCAAAGAGGTTTCGGCACGATACGGCAGCGGTTTTAATACTACCGCCACCTGTGGATAGGTTTTCAGCAGCTTCTCAATATCCGCATCGAATTTCTTGCAGAACACGCAGTTGTAGTCAGTGAAATACACCAGCGTCAGCGCCGGTTTTTCTGCCCCGATGCGCGGTGAGCCGGCATCATTGAACAAGGCATCGTGGTTTTTCTTCACCATCTGCGCGACAACGCTCTGCTGCTGTTTCGCCGCTTCTTTATCAAAGGCATCAGCTGCTTCGGCCAGAATCGCCGGATTCTGCACCAGCGTTTCACGAATCAGCTGTTTGATGCGTGCCTCTTGTTCAGGTGTAAACGGTGCCGCCGCCAGTGCAGGCAGGGTCAGAAACATCAGGGACAGTAACAGGGATTTTTTCATCATTTTTTAGCCTCAGAGAGAGTCGAAATCACCGCTTCACGACTCAGCAGCGGTGACAAAATGTGGCCATGCGGCAGTGCCGGGCCATAAATTTGGTTAAAAGGGATGGCAACGCGGTCGCGCTTGCGCAGGAATTCACCGATCGCGGGGTCAGGCTGAGTCCAGTCACCGCGCAGCAGCACCACATCATCGGCTTTCAGCGCGGCGCGCACGTCAGGTTGATTCAGCACCCGGGATTTATTCACCTTGCAGGTAATGCACCAGTCAGCGGTGACATCGACAAACACGCGCTTATCTTGCTCCAGTGCCTGATTGATCGCCGCTTCGGTCAGCGGCTGCCAGTAGAGCGTTTCCTCCTCTGGCTCAATGCGCGTCATCAGGAATACCGCCCCCACCAATGTCAGGGTGATAAACACCACTCCGGCTTGTTGCAGCGCCCGACGCTGAATTAACCAGCCACACAGCACCAGCAGCAATACACCACCCAGCACCATGGCAAAAGATTCACCCCAGTGTGGGATCAGCAGTGTGACCAGCCAGAAAGTGGCGAGCAGCATCAACAGACCAAGCAGGGTACGCAGATGAACCATCCAGCGCCCCGGACGAGGCAGGCAGCGCGCCAAACCTGGCAACGCCGCGACCAACAGCCATGGCAGGCTCATGCCGATACCTAATGCGGCAAACAGCAACCACAACTGTGGCAAGGGTGCGGTAAGCGCATAGGCCACTGCGGTTCCGAGAAACGGTGCGCTGCACGGCGTCGCCAGTAACGTGGCAAAAGCCCCCTGACCAAAATGCCCCAGCAACCCGCTACCGCCCTGCGTTGCCAGTCGGGTGTTAAGACCTGAAGGTAAACGGAAATGCAGCAAATCAAACAGACTGGCAGTGAAGAAGAACATCACCAGCACCATAACCAACAGGAAACCACTGCTCTGGAACTGGATGCCCCAGCCCAACGCCTGGCCACTCAGCCGCAGGCCGGTCATCAACGCCGCGAGCAGCAGGAACGAGAACAGGATTCCGGCGCTGGAGGCAAGAAACTGCTGCCGGGTCTGACGCCGCGATTGGCCTTGTTGCTGCACCAGACCGCTGAGTTTTATTGCCAGCACCGGCAGCACACATGGCATCAGGTTGAGGATCAATCCCCCCAACAGCGCCAGCAATATCACTGACCATAGGGTTTGTGATGTGCTATCGGAGACAAGGGGCTGAGCGCCGATGATTACCGAACTTTGCTGGGCAATACCCGCGTCAACCACCACCAGCGACAACGTTTTACCGCGCAAATCGGGTGCCGCTTCGCCCCACTCATCGGTGACCGCAACCCGCGCGCTGAGGATGTCGCCCTTCACCGTGATCTGCGGTGCAGCCAGCATGCTGCCTTGTGGATAGTCGAAGAACAGCTCAGGTTTAGTCCATCCACCCTGACGCTGAGCGCGGATTTGGAGTTCGCCATTGACGTTGCTGACGTCGAGTTGATCGGTCAAACCGCTTTCAGCGGGGATCTGCCCCATCGCCTGGGCATAATCGCGGGCAAAATCGGGGGCAGCCTGCTGGTCGAGATCCAGAGTGAAGGGGAAATCGGTCAGAATGCAGACATCGCTACAGGTCGAGAGTGTGAGCGTGCCGGCCAGTTTTTTATCTGACACCTCTTCAAGCTCAATCGGCAGCGTGATATTGCCTTTGTAGCCTTGGGTGGTGAGCCCGCTCACGTCAAAGCGAGCAGGCGCAGGCCAATACCATGTAGCGTTGCTGGCGGGCGTTTGCCAGCGAATTTCCGGGGCCACGCCACCTTCGCCCGGCGAACGCCAGTACGTTTTCCAACCGTTTTCCAGTCGGATATCCAGTAATATTTGCGCATCAGCGCCATGACTCGCGCTGCGTAAGCGCACTTCTGCATGGCTGTTTTGTGCATTACGCAGCCAGCCTGTGTCGGCAGCGTGCACCATGCTCGTGCAGCTGACCAGCAGGAGCAACAAGCTCCTGATAAAGAGATTCATCAATTTTTCTCCGGTGAATAACAAGGTTTACGCGATGGGATGCGTAGCGTTATTCCCGAAAGACGCAGAAGGTCAGATGCCGCCGCTGTACGGGCGGAAAGAGAGGCTCACGACGATAACCTGATGTGGGTTTAGACGAGAAGAGCGTGGTCAGTAAGGCGATGACCATCAACAGAAACGGCATGACGCTGTCGATAATCGGGGCCGCAGCGTGGAGTGATTTTGCGCTGATGGAACAGATTTTTTCGCCGCCGATTTGGCCGTGATCGCTGAACGACGAGGCGCTGATCTGCGCCTGAGAAGCATTGGGCAGATTAAAGCTACGCTGGGCGAGACAAAATGCCAGCACCAGACAAAGCAGTGCCAGAATCCATTTTGCGCGTTGTGCTGATTTGGTCATGCCATCGCCCCAGAGTAAAGTGCGGGCATTTTAAGCACATGCAGCAGAAACACCAAGCGTTGCTGTGTAAACTTTTGTCTGGCTGAGGTTAATCGTGGCGTCGTCGCAGCGAAGTCTATGCGCACCACTCAGCCCTCATGGGGCTTAAGAAGCACGTAATACGTTACGCTGCGACACGGACTGGCAATTTACTATGGATTAAACAATATCATCCACCACTCCGCCATCGACGCGCAGTGCCGCGCCGGAGGTGGCCGAAGCTTGTTGCGAGCACACGTATACCACCATATTTGCCACCTCTTCCACCGTGGCTGCACGCTGAATCACCGAACTCGGACGCTGCGCCATCACAAACTCTTTCGCCAGTACTTCTAGCGTTTTTCCGGTTCGTTTGACTTCGTCTTCCATCATTGCTGCAAAACCATCTGAGATGGTGGGGCCAGGCAGCACGCTGTTTACCGTCACGCCGCTCCCTGCTGCGACTTTCGCCAGCCCACGCGCCAGCGAGAGTTGTGCGGTTTTGGTCACACCGTAATGCACCATATCCGCGGGGATGTTGCGCGCCGATTCAGAAGAGATAAACACCACGCGCCCCCAACCGCGTTTCACCATCTCCGGCAGCAAAGCGCGGGACAGTCGCACACCCGACATCACGTTGGTCTGCCAGTAAGCTTCCCAGGTATCGTCATCGGTGGCGTAGAAGTCTTGCGGGCCGTAAATTCCGGCGTTGTTGACCAGAATATCAATGGGCGGCAATCCGTTCAGCAATTGCTTTACGCCCTGTGCGCTGCCGAGATCGGCAATAAAAGTATGAATTTTGGCGCCAACCACCAATCCATTCAGCTTCTCACGTGCCCGGCTCACCGAGTCTTCACTGCGCCCATTAAGCACCACTTCGGCACCGCTCTCAGCCAATCCCTGAGCGATCGCAAAACCAATGCCGCCCGTTGATGCCGTCACTAACGCGGTTTTACCGTGCAAATCAATATTCATAGAGTCTCCTTGATGGATGGGCAATATCATGCAAAGCATCCAACAAGCCTGGTTGAGCGAGTGAAATATGCCTTGTCAAATCATGCGGTTATTATCACGACTGTGAATTAGCACAAGCGTGTCTGGCCTGCTTTCTGCCCCGCCAAATCACCCGCTGCGCCACCGCCAGCAGCAATAACAGTGCCGGACAAAACCGCTGCAGGTGGACGGTTGTATTTGCTTGCACTTCCCTAAACACAATCTCTTCAGCGCGATCCATACTGACAACTTGATGCCTAAAGGAGTGACAGTAATGAAGACGATTGCTATCGCCGCACCGGGCGCTATGGGCGCGGCCATCGGTGCTGTACTTGCCCGGCATGGGGCCCAGGTGATTGCTCCGCTGAGCGAACGCTCAGCCCAGTCACAACAGCGTGCCCAACAGGCCAATATCGCCAACTGCAGCGCACAGGCGCTTTGTGAGGCCGATATGATTCTGTCGATTCTGCCGCCCGAATCGGCACTCAGCTGGGCACAACAGATGGCTCCGCTTTTACAAGCCGCCGCGCATAAACCGTTGTATGTGGATTGCAACGCCATCAGTCCGGAGACGCTCAAACGAGTGGCTCAGGTGATTGAAAGCACCGGTACCCCTTTTGCCGATGCGGCGATAATTGGCTTGCCGCCTGGCGAGCAGAATCCTTCCGGACCGCGTTTCTGGTTTGCAGGGCCACATGCCGGAAAACTGGCGCAGTTAAGTGATTATGGGTTGCGGGTGCGGGTGATGGGCGCTGAGAACGGCGCCGCCTCAGCATTGAAGATGGCTTATGCCGGGATTAATAAAGGCATCACTCTGCTGACCTCGGCGATGCTGATCAATGCCAGCCGAGTGGGTACCGCCGATGCACTGCGTGAAGAGATGCAGGAGAGCCAGCAGGCGTTACTGAAGCGAATGGAAAAAGCCGCCCCGGATATGCTGCCAAAAGCCTGGCGCTGGGCGGCGGAGATGGATGAGATTGCCACGCTTAATCAGGGCGAACTGGCCACCGATCAACTCTATCGGGCGTTAGGGGAAATCTGCCGCCAGCTGGCTGACGATCGCCAACACGATCAACAGTTCAGCGCCTTACTGGCGGACTTCTTTCAACCTGATGCAGACAAAGCGGGCTGAGCACTCACCGGCAGCCGCAGCTGACGCTGCAACCAGGCACTCGCCGCCGCTTCATCCGGATCGGCGGCATTGAGTTGCAACACCGGCCCGAGCGCCATCGGCTGCGCCGTTTCCGCCAGCTTACGTAGCTCAGGCAGATACTCGGCACCTGGATGACCCGGCATGCGATCGGTCAGTCGTGACTGATAACGCGCTACCGCTTCGTCAGGGGTGATCGCCAGCCACAGCTCCAGCACCCGAGTGATACCCGCCTGCTCTAATCCTTGCTGCAAGACTTCTTTTGGCTGGAAGCCGAACCAGGCGTCAATCAGGTATACGCAGCAGGTGGGAGCTTGCCCGACCACCTTCCAGATTGCCTGATAAGCCGCACAACCCAACTGACGGTTACGCAGGCGATCCACCGGCGCGAAACTGGCCATAAAAGGTTCTTTGAGGCTGTCCAGCGTCAGTACCGGAAAACCGAACCGTTCCGCCATAGCCCGTGTCAGGGTGCTTTTCCCCGACGCGGGAATGCCGTTGACCAGCACCACCATCTTTTCTTCAGTGTGAGAAGTCATAGGATTTCTATCACCTCCGCCACACTGCTGGCCTGACGTAACCGCACCAGCGTCTCTTCATCTTCCAATAGTGAGACAATCGCGCGAATGCCCTCTTCGATGTGTGCATTGCTGTCACGCGCGCCGAACATGATGACGATATCGGCTTTGTCACTCCCTTCAAAAGAGATCGGCTCATCCAGCACAATCATGCTGAAGCAATCTTTCAGCACGCCCGTTTCCGGACGCGCATGCGGAATGGCTATCCCTTCCTCAAACACATAATAAGCGCCGTGCGTCAGGGTATTGGCTATCACCGCCTCCGGATAGGAATCCTTCACATATCCACCGCTCACCAACGGTTGTGCGGCCAGCGCGATCACTTCGCGCCAGTCCGTGGCGCTGATCCCCACCTGAATCGCATTCGCTTCTTGCAGCAGTCGCTTAATACTCATACTGCCTCCTTAAATTGATTTGCGGATGGTATTACGCAGTTCATCAATTTTAACGAACAGCGGATCAATTTCCTGACGAAAACGGCGGCTTTTCGCAAAGATATTTAATGCACGATTATATTCCAGCATTAATTGTTTCTGCGCATCGACCGCTTGCGGATTAATAGCGAGCTGTTGTTCCAGCTCGCTAATTTTTCCACTGATGGTTTCTGCCTGAAGATCTATTTCTTGTGAATCCTGACTCTTATTATCCGAGCCCTTTTTCAAGAATCCAAACATAGCGTCTCCTGCCCCGAATGGCGCCAGGGCACCTCAGGTTTATTACGTCATGAGTGAGTCGTACTTAACGGAACAGTGAAATCTTTTCTACCAGCACATTGGTGACGGCATCATTAGCGGGTACCAGGAAGTTGCGTACGCTGTCATTCACTTTACCTTTTTCAAACGTCTGCTTGCAGTTTGCCACCCACTGCACATTCATTTCCGTGCCGACGTTCACTTTTTCGATACCGCTGCGCACGGCCAGGCGCATGTCTTCATCACTCACGCCCGTACCGCCGTGCAACACCAACGGGGTTTTGGTCGCTTCAGTAATATCGGCCAGACGCTGATGCTGAATATGCGCTTTACCGGTATAGAGTCCATGTACGGTACCGATGGAGATGGCCAGCATATCAACGCCGGTTTCATCCACGAAACGCTTAGCATCATCTACGGTGGTAAAGGACGCATCGTTCATTTCGACTTCTTTACCGTCTTCTGAACCACCGATAGCACCCAGTTCTGCTTCAACCGAGACCTGCAACGGGCGCGCCATATCAATCACGCGACGCGTATTGGCAATATTCTCTTCAATCGATAAATGCGAGCCGTCATACATAATGGAACTGAATCCTGCATCCAGAGCCGTTTGAATCGCATCGAGATCTGAACAGTGATCGAGATGCAGGCACGTTGGCACATTACGGCTTTCAGATAACGAGCGAATCGCATCCACTAATAATTTATGTCCCAGATATTTCGCCGTGCCGGTTGAGATCTGAATCATTAATGGACTGTTGGTTTTCTCTGCTGCTTTAAAAAAGGCCGGTAACATTTCCAGACAGTGCAAATTAAAGGAACCAAGCGCTTTAAATTCACGTTGTTTAGCCACCTGTAACAGATCGGTAAAGTTATAAAGTTTCATGAAGCTTTTCCTCGTGGGATTTAGGGGATTTTCCGTTAACAAACCAGGCGATCAGAGTGATAAAGACAATAAAGAGTGCGACGAACAACCAGTTGCCCTGGAACGCATGGCCCAATACCAATCCGGTACTGATGACGTCAGAGTCACTGAAGGTCACACCGGTGAAGCCGTAGCTTTCGAGCATTGGCACCAATATGGCCGGCAGGAAAGTGATGAACAGGCCATGAACAAAACCGCCAATCATTGCTCCACGACGTCCACCCAGCGCATTACCGAATACACCTGCGGTGCCACCGGCAAAGAAGTTAGTGAGCAGGCCAGGCAGAATCATCGCCAGACCGAACATGGGGAATACCAGCATGCCGACCACGGAACCCAGAGTTGTCGCCAGGAAGCCGACGATCACGGCATTCGGTGCATAAGGGAACATCACCGGACAGTCGAGCGCGGGTTTTGCATCTGGCACCAGGCGCATCGCAATGCCACGGAACGCTGGCACCAACTCGTTGAGCAGTAAACGCACGCCGCTATACAGCACGAACACGCCGGCGACGAACTGAATCGACTGCATAAAGGCATACATCAGATAGTTCATGCCGTTGCTGTACTGGCCGATAAATTCTGGGCCTGCTGCCACTGCCGGGATCAGGTACATCGGGACCATCACCACTGCCATCGACAGATAGGTGTCCTGCAGGAACTTGAAGTTGTCTGGCAGCTTGAGATCTTCCGTAGAGCGCGAGCCTTTACCGACCACCTTCGCCACTGCCGCCGTCAGCAAGTAGCCAATGGTGCAGAAGTGCCCCAGTGCAACATCATCAGAGTCTGTGATTCGGCGCACCACCGGCTGAGCCAGCGCTGGCATCACGACCGCCATAATGCCGCCGAAGATGCCGCCCGTGAGGATCAGCGGTAAACCCGTCAGCCCGGCTTTATAGCCAATCACCGCTCCGATGGTTGCCATCCACAGCAGCGCCTGACCGGTGAGGAAGATGTATTTGAACGGCGTCAGACGCGCGATGATGATGTTGACGATAAAGATCACCAACAATGTCAGCGCCACTTCTGATCCCAACTCGCGGCTTGCTAATCCGGCAATGGCGGCCACATCGGTGATATAGCCCTTCATGCCAAAACCGTGGGTGAAGATGGTATTCAGGAAGGTCAGCGTACCGACAATGATATTGATACCCGCCATCATGATTAAAAAGCCCAGCAGGGTTTTAAAGGTGCCTTCCACCACCTTACCTGCTGATTTTTTCTGCAGTAGCAAACCAATCAGAGCAATAAAGGCGATCAGAATTGATGCCTGCCCTAATAAGTCTTTTACCAGGAAGTTGATCACACTATTCATGGTTAGCAACCTTCAGATTACGTTCTTTCATAAACGCCACGATTTTTTCCTCAATTTCAGCTTTATCGGTCAGCTTGTTGAGAATAATCACCCGTTTAATTTGTTCCGGGCTGGCATCCGCGTTAAGGACATCCGCAAATGCTTTTTGAGTGAGAATCATGTCGGATTTAAAAGCATTGGCTTCTGAAATAGTGGTGTGATCAATATCCGCTTCAATTTCGAGTTTCTTTAATACGGATTTGGCACTCATTTCGATGGCGAAACTAGAACCCAGACCACATCCACAGACACATAATATTTTCAGCATGGCGTTTTCCTCACAGAATATGCAGTTGTTTAGCGAGTTTGTAATGATGCCCTTCGGTATCAACCAGGCGTTTTTTCATGCTTATAAGATCAATCGGTATCGGTCGATTACTGCCATTAATAATCACCGCTTTGTTGCGCATCCCCGACTGAATACAGCGCGCAACTTCACTGGCCATAATGGTGCCTTGATAAATCTCTTCACAGGTCGGGTCACCACTACGCAAGCCGTAACCGATAATAGTTTTACGAATTCGTACCCCTATCAGCGGCTCAATCTGTTTAATTAAGGTATCAATCGCGCCCTGAAAGCCCGGCGAGTATTCGCGGGTGTAGCCTTCAGAGCAGAGAATCACCACGCTGTTCTGCGCGGCAAGTCGCTGCGTGATGCGTTCTGCCAGTTCTTGCGCCGGGATCTGGCACTCCGGAATCAGCGCGAAATCAGCATTGGATTTGATCGCCGATTGCAGCGTCAGTTCGCCACAATAGCCGCCGAGCAACTCAACCATAAATACACGACCGGTTAACGCGCGGCCGGTATTTCTTAATTTCGATACTTCTTTTAAGACTTGCTCACAAGCGGTAGAGAAACCAATGGTGTAGTCACTGCCAAAAACATCATTATCAATGGTCATGCCTACACCAAAGCAATTCACGCCGAATTCGCTTAATGTATGTAAAAACTGTAATGAGCCATCACCCCCGGCCATAATTAATACATCGATGCGCAGCGATTTGAGTTGTTTGGCGATCACCTCATACTCAGGGCGAATTAATTTTCGCGTGGTTCGTCCCGATTGCATCACGGGAATTGAAGTGATGGCATAATCCACCAGATCGCGCTGCGACATTTCCTGATGGCGATTTTCTAATAAACCGGGAATGCCGCCATTAAATAACACCATATCCGCCTGCGTCATACGTGATATCTGAAACACAAAGTTATTTATTCCGGTAACATCGCCACCGCTTATCACTATGCCAATTCTCATTGTCATCACTCCGTATGCTGCGCGTCTGACATTCATTCTTCCGGTGAACGGCTTTTCTATTTGCAACGAAGATCACATTTTTGCCATGTATTTCATTCCTCGTAACGTTGACAAGCATGAATAAACGCTGTTTTTTGTGATATTAATCACATTGCGAATTTTGCCCGTTATTTAATAAAACCAATGAAATCATTTGGTTATATTTATTTAACCGTAGAATACGCACCGAACCTGTCATCGCCTTTTCATCTGAATTTCTTTCGATCTGAATTGTGATTGCCCACGCATTTTTATCAGTTCGCCGACTTTTCTCCATGAAGGATAAAGGGATAATGATTCAGTGCGTTATTTGTTGATCAGTACCGATGAATGATTGACGTCACGTTTATCTGGCTGTCCAATATCGCAGCAAATAAATGACGAAGAAGAGAAAACATGACCAACTCTCAGGAGATGTTGCGTCAGCTCGCTAGCATAGTGGGCGGCAAACAGGTATTGACCCATGCCGATGATAAAGCCTGGTACACCAAGGGATTTCGTGTCGGTCGCGGTGAGGCACTGGCAGTGATATTGCCGCAAAACTTGCTGCAACTGTGGCAAAGCCTAAAGGTATGCGTGGCACAGGACGTCATTATTTTGATGCAAGCCTCGAATACCGGCGTGACCGGCGGGTCAACCCCGGATGGCAATGATTATGATCGCGACGTGGTGATCATCAGCACCCGCCAGCTCAAGGGCGTACAGGTCATCGATCAAGCGCGACAGGTCATCGCCTTCCCCGGTACCACCCTGACCGAACTGGAGCACACGCTGCAACCGTTGGGACGCGAACCGCACTCGGTGATTGGTTCCAGCTGCATTGGTGCTTCTGTCGTGGGAGGCATCTGTAACAACTCGGGCGGTTCACTGATTCGCCGGGGCCCCGCCTTTACTGAAAAATCACTGTTTGCCCGTATCCATGATGATGGACGCTTAGAAATGGTCAATCACCTTGGTATCGATTTGGGTGATACGCCGGAAGCGATGTTGAAGAGTCTGACTGAACAACAGTATCAGACCGGCGACCAGGCCGATTGGGACGGCAAAATCTGGGCTGATGATTACGCCGACCGTCTGCGGGATGTCCGCGCTGATTCCCCTGCGCGCTTCAATGGCGACCTACGTTATCTGCACGACAGTTCTGGCAGTGCAGGAAAAGTGGTGGTGTTTGCTGTGCGGCTGCCCACCTTTGAAGCGAGCGCGGGGAGCGACACCTTTTATGTCGGCACCCATGATGAGAGTGTTTTGGTGGCGTTACGCCGTTTTCTCCTCACCGAAATGAGCGAACTGCCGCTGCAGGCAGAGTACATTCATCGCAACGCGTTCGATTTAACCGTGCGATACGCCAAACATATGTATCTGGCGATCCGTAAATTCGGTCCCCAGGCCATTCCTAAGATGATGGGCAATAAAGCGAAATGGGATGTCCGTGTCAGTCATCTGCCGTTCCTGCCACGCAATTTTGTTGATCGGGCGCTGCAATGCTTTAACCAGCTCACACCCAGCTTTATTGCCCCGCGCATCATGGCTTATCGCGACGAATATCAACATCATCTGATGATCAAAGTCGATGCGCAGCAGACCAACGAATTGCAGACGTTGTTGCAGCAATTTTTTGCCGAACATCCCGGCGGCTTTTTCCATTGTGATGCCCGCGAAGGCGCAGATGCCTTCCTGGTGCGTTTTGGCGTAGGCGGGTGCACCATCTCTTATTGTGATGCGCTGGGTTATAACCCGAACGAAAGGCTGGTGGCCTTCGACGTGGCGTTGCGCCGCAATGACGATGCCTGGCGCTTAACCTTGCCGGATCACTTAGCGGCACAGGTGCAGGTCGATTCCTGCTGCGGGCACTTTTTCTGTTATGTGAATCATCAGGATTATGTGCTGAAGGAAGGGGTGGATGCGAAGGCGTTTAAAGAAGCGGTCAAAGTCTATCTTGAACAGCGTGGTGCGAAGTACCCGGCTGAGCATAATGTAGGACATCTCTATCAGGCATCGTGCGAGCATGTGGCGCACTGGAAGCAACTGGATCCGACCAACAGCTGCAATCCGGGTGTAGGCAAGACCAGTAAGAAGAAGTATTGGGCGTAAAGGCAGATCCAAAGAGCGCCTCATTTTTAGCTGAAACGCATCCTGACGCTGGTGCAGGGTATCGCTTTTCAACTTTGATTAATCAGTATTCGCCAGCGGCGGCGTGCGCGTAATAAGCGGTGATAAAGCTGCTGGATAAGGGGCAGCGTCAGGGATGCAATCGCATCAGGCGTAAGATTCGGCAATGCCTGCTGTTGTCGTAGCCCCTGCAGTGCGGCTTCCGCGTTATCACTGGCTTCGCACTGCTCGCGCAGTGTGGCTTGCCAGGCCGCGAAAGTTGGCGGCGCGATAGCGTTCAGATCAGCCACGGTCTCACGTAAAAAGCGTTTGCAGTGTCCAAGCAGCGTTTGCCAGGGAATCTGTGGCGACTGGAGTGCCAGCATTAGCCCATCGACATCCGCCACGCGCTGGTAGCGCGCTGACACCACATAGCCAATTTGCTGATCGACCCGCAGTCGCTGGAAAAAGCGCGGTTCCAGAAACAATGAGAGCGCGCGCAGTGCCGCTAAATTCCGCTCATCAGCAATCGGCAGCGGAATAAACAGCAGCAGCGCCTGATCGCCTCCGGTACAGGGGATCGGCTTAATACCTCTTTGCAAGCGCGGCGGCTGTGCACTGCTTACCAAACCAGGCGCGAAGTTGCTCAGCAGATGGGACACACGCTGATGTAATAGCCCGTGTTTGCCACACCACGCCGCCAGCCATGGGGTATCACTGGTGGGAGCAATCAATTGAACAGGCAAGGCTGAGAGCAGCTGTCGAATCACGATCGTTTGCGCAGGCGCCAGCGGTTTTGCATCGGGAGCCAGATTCAATGCCTCAAATGCATGATGCACGGCCAGCAAAGCGGGTGACTCAGAGACTGGCAAATTCAGCACCAACTGCCAGCCCCCCTGCTTCTGCTGCCAACTGCCACTTCCTCCGGCATGCCGCAACGCCGCCAACACCGGACGCAGTCGGGTTTGCCGTGCCTGCGCTTCGGCATCACTCATCGTGTGATAAAAAGCGGGCCGCAACAGCAAGGTCTCAACCTGTTGTCGTGGCACGATACGCGGCAGAGGCATCGCTATCGGCGACAACGTGGGCAATACGGCCTGGTGCGCAGCGGGATAGAAAGAAAATGCGGGCGTTGAGAATGTACTCAGGCTGCGCGGCAGCCCTTTTTTGCGCCGCAGCGTGAAACCTTGCGTCTGGACGCTTTCTGGCGAGTCCAGTTGCTGCTGAGTGAGCAAGCGTGAGCAAGGCTTCTGCGCCAGCGCAGCGATAAAAGCGCTGAAACCCTGCGGCACGGAATCGGCAGGCGCAAAGCCTAGCGCCCGGCCACGCAATTGCTCCAGTGGCGATAGACAGGCAAAATCGTGCTGCGCCAGCTGAGAATAATGCTGGAGATGCTCAGGGGTGCAAAGTTTGATGGCGGCTAAATGCTGCCAGAAGCAGTGCTCAATGCGTTGCGCCTGCTCCGCGCTGATTTTAGGCCCACTGAAGCGCAGCGCTAACCATCCGTGCTGCTTATCCTGCCACAGCCATTGTCCCTGCAGCGTATCGCACAATTCAGCCTCTCTGAGTGCGGCCAACAGGCTGCCCGGCGCTTCATCTTGCCAGAACACACTGAGCAAGGTGACATTGTCACGTAAAACAGGTTCCTCACCCGATAACATCAGCGTCAGCCAGAAACTCTCATTATCTGATAGCTGCAACATCACGTCGCCCGAAGGCAATGTGGGTGCGGCATATGAAGGGGTGTTTTTTGTTGAATTGATCGCCGAGAAGTGCTGCGCAAGATGCGCCAACTCATCCAGCGATTGCGGGCCCTGTAGCCACAGTTCCAGCGTATTTGCGTGATAATAACGCTGATGGAAGTCGCGCAACGCGGTCTGCAACAAAGTGACATTGTCACCAAACGACTGTTGATTACCGATGCGAAAACGCTGAAAAACCCCACCCAGCGTATCCACCAGCGCGGCTTCGCTGAGCGTTTCAGCATGATGTTGCAGAAGTTGACACTCTGCATCGATCACCGCGACTTCCTGCCGAATAGCCTGCTGGCCGAGCAGCGGTGCGGCGATCATATCGCTTAACCGCTGCACACCTTCAGCTAAATCCGCTGCTGGCAGCTGGAAGAAAAAGGCGCTGTGACTGAGTTGCGTGGTGGCGTTGACCTGCCCACCCCGCTGTTGCAACCACGGCATCAGGCGCTCGCTATCTTTAAAACGCTCGCTGCCGCAAAACAACAGGTGCTCCAGCAAGTGCGCCAGACCCGGCCAGCGATCGGGTTCATCCAGACTGCCCGCCTGCACGCGGATCAGTGCGGCGGCATCACGCGCACCAGCCTGATGATGCAGGTGGCAACGCAAGCCATTGGCTAACACCAGCTGGCGCGAGGTCATCAGGTCACTCGCTGCTTGAAAATCAGCTCAGAGTTGGAGCGATTGCGGAACTGAAGCTGGGCGATTTTGATATCGCTGCAGGTGGCTTCGCGGCGCGCTTCCAGGATCATACCGTGATGCGGTGACTTACTGCACACCGGATCGGTATTATCCGCATTGCCGGTCAGCATGTAAGCCTGGCAACGGCAACCACCGAAGTCTTTTTCTTTCTCATCACACGAACGGCACGGCTCCGGCATCCAGTCGTAACCACGATAGCGGTTAAAACCAAAGGAGTTATACCAGATATCTTCCAGGCTATGCTCCAGTACCGACGGGAACTCCACCGGCAACTGACGCGCGCTGTGGCATGGCAGTGCCGTGCCTTCTGGCGTGACACTCAGGAAGATCGAGCCCCAGCCGCCCATACAGGGTTTGGGCCGTTCTTCGTAATAATCCGGCGTGACGAACAGCAGATTAGTGAGGTTACCGGATTCACTCATACGTTCGCGGTATTCGGCCACCACCGCTTCGGCATGGGCAATCTGTTCGCGTGTCGGCAATAAGCCCTGACGGTTAAGATGCGCCCAGCCGTAAAACTGACAGGTTGCCAGCTCAACGTCGTCCGCTTCCAGTTCGATGCACAGGTCGATGATCTTATCGATCTGGTCGATATTGTGTCGATGCAGCACGAAGTTCAGCACCATCGGATAGCCGTGCGCTTTCACCGCTTTCGCCATCTCCAGCTTCTGCTGGAAAGCTTTTTTCGAACCGGCCAGCGCGGCGTTGAGGGTTTCATCACTCGCCTGGAAGCTGATCTGAATATGATCCAGACCCGCATCGGCGAAGGCGTCGAGTTTTTTCGCCGTCAGACCGATACCGGAAGTAATCAGGTTAGTGTAGAAACCGAGATCGCGTGCCGCTTTGATCAACTCGGGCAGATCTTTCCGCGTCAGCGGTTCGCCGCCCGAAAAGCCCATCTGCACACTGCCCATGGCGCGCGCCTGACGGAACACGTCGATCCACTGCTCAGTCGTCAGCTCTTTCTCCTGTTGCGAGAAGTCGAGCGGATTCGAGCAATATGGGCACTGCAGCGGGCAGCGATAAGTCAGCTCAGCCAGTAGCCACAGCGGCGGCGTGGCGGTTTTATTCAGGTTCACGACACTGGATCCATTTCTGTTCTACGGCGGATTGCAGGAATTCCTTCACGTCATCATCCACGCCGCCCGCTTCCGGGAAACGGCTGTTGAGAATGGCGATGATGGCGGCCACATCCTGTTTGCCGGTGACCAGTTCAAGGATCGCCGTTGCGGTTTCATTCAGCTTGGCCATGCCTTCGGGATACAGCACCACATGGCTATCCTGCGCCGGTTCCCACTGCATGCGATACCCACGACGGAAAGCCGGAATCAGATTATCTTTCATCATGTTATACCAGTCTTGTGCTGTGCCAGGACACCTGATCGGTGACCGTGTGATAAGGCGGGCGTTGCAAAGAATACGCCATGGTCATGGCATCCAGCAGCGTCCAGAGAATATCGAGTTTGAACTGCAGAATCTCCAGCATGCGGTTCTGCTGTTCAGCAGTGGTGAATACTTCCAGCGCCAGCGCCAGCCCGTGCTCCACATCGCGGTTTGCCTGGCTCAGGCGGCTGCGGAAATAGAAGTAACCCTCTTCTTTGATCCACGGATAGTGCTGCGGCCAACTGTCGAGGCGCGACTGGTGGATTTGCGGTGCAAACAGCTCGGTTAATGAGCTACAGGCCGCTTCCTGCCAGTTGGCGCGACGGGCGAAGTTAACGTAGGCATCCACAGCAAAACGCACGCCCGGCAGCACCAGTTTTTCTGACAGCAGGACTTCACGATCCAATCCCACGGCTTCACCGAGTTGCAGCCAGGCTTCAATACCGCCTTCCTGACCGTTGCTGCCGTCATGGTCAAGGATGCGCTGCACCCACTTACGGCGGGTTGCAGGATCCGGGCAGTTCGCCATAATCGCCGCGTCTTTCAGGGGAATATTGGTCTGATAATAGAAGCGGTTCGCGACCCAGCCCTGAATCTGTTCACGGGTCGCTTCACCATTATGCATCGCGATATGGTAGGGATGATGAATGTGGTAAAACGCGCCTTTGGCACGCAGCGCCTGCTCAAACTCTTGCGGCGATAAGGCTTCGGTAATGATCACGATGCGTTCTCCTGCAGATGAATCGCCATCCCGTCCCAGCTCACTTCAATGCCCTGCTGCGTCAGATACTGACGCTGAGGCGACTGCTCGTTGAGGATCGGATTGGTGTTATTAATGTGAATCAGAATTTTGCGTTGTGCAGGCAGTGACGCCAGCAGCGCCATCAGGCCGTGCTCCTCTGCCAGCGCAAGATGGCCCATCGCTTTGCCGGTGTTTTTACCGACGCCGGTGGCAAGCAGCTCATCGTCCTGCCAGACGGTGCCGTCAATTAACAGGCAATCGGCTTTTTCCAGCCACGGCATGATCACCGCATCGGGCTCGCCCAGACCTGGCGCATACAGCAGTGTCTGGCCATTGGCGGTATTTTCGATAAACAGCGCGACGTTATGCCCCGGCAGCGGACGATCGCGATACGGCGAATACGGTGGCGCATTGCTGAGAATCGGGATAGCAGTGAACTGCAAGTCGCGACACACATCAACGCGAAACGGTTCAAGGGGCGTAAGACCATGGTGCTGCAAACCGCCGTTCCAGTGCTGCAACATGGTGAAAATCGGGAAACCGCTGGTGAGATCGGCATGCACCTCGGGCGTACACCACACCTGATGCGGGCAGCCTTCGCGCAGACTGAGTAAACCGGTGGTGTGATCGATCTGACTGTCGGTAAGAATGATGCTGCCAATCGCGGTGCCGCGCAGGACCCCTTTTTTATTCAGTTCGGGTGTGTGGGCGATCTGTTGGCTGATATCTGGCGATGCGTTACACAGCACCCAATCTTCGCCGTTGTCACTGACAATGATCGAGGATTGCGTCCGCGCCTGAGCCTGGATCGTACCGTTGCGCAGGCCGCTGCAATTGGCGCAGTTACAGTTCCACTGCGGAAAGCCGCCGCCTGCCGCTGAACCGAGCACTTTAATAAACATGAGAGATAACCAGAATAAAAAATAAAATGCCCGCACGAGTGGCGGGCAGAAAGTCTTAGCGGTTGGAGATGTACAGAGTCACTTCCAGGCCCAGACGCAGGTCAACAAATTCAGGTTTTTTCCACATAACTTTCTTCCTCAAAACAAATAACGCAGAGCAGGCTCTGCTGGAAATGCTTGCACCAGGAAACGAATTTTCTGGCAACAAGGCACGACGCGGGCTGATGTTGCGCCAATGTAACGGTCAGATCAACCCCGATTCGGTAAGGGAATTGTGCTAATCCTGCCAAATCTGTTGCAGGACTCGCTGCCAGTTACCCCAGGCAAACTGCTCAATCATGGTTTGATCATAGCTGAGCGAAGTGAGCAACGCATACAGACGCGGCAGCCCAGACACATCTTTCAATTCATCTGGCACACTGATGCCGTCAAAATCCGAACCAAATGCTACGTTTTCTGGCCCCATTATTTCAACTAAATGATCCAGATGTTTAACAATTTCGATCAATGGCGTATCACTATCGCGTTTGCCATCCGGCCGTAAGAAAGCGTTACCAAAATTAATCCCTACCACTCCGCCGCTGTCGCGAATGGCACGCAGTTGCTCGTCGGTGAGATTGCGCGGCTGCGCGCAACGCGCGTGTGCATTAGAATGGCTGGCCACCAGCGGCGCGTTTGAGAGCCGCGCGGTATCCCAAAATGCTTTCTCATTCATATGCGACACGTCAATCATCATGCGATGGCGATTAGCGGCAGCGATCAACTGCTCACCAGCCGTGGTGAGGCCCGCTCCGGTATCGGGCGAATGCGGGAAAGCGCCGTTTACCCCTTCACCGAAACGGTTAGGTAAATTCCAGAAAGGCCCGATACTGCGCACCCCAGCCTGATAGAAAGCATGCAAATCTTCGCCATCAGCATCGAATCCATCTGCCCCTTCAATATGCGCGACCATCGCCAGCACACCCTCGTGGCGACAGGCTGCAATATCCGCCGTCGTCAGGCATAAACGGGCGCGCCCGGCGGACTGTGCCGCCAGCGTTTTGAGGATATCGAGTTGTTGCCAGAGAATATCGAGCGGCTGCCACTGCTCGTTTGCACGTTGCGGCGCGACCTCATTGATGTAGCGCTGCGGCGGAACAAAGAGCGCAAAGAGTCCGCCGGCAAAACCGCCTTGCTGCATACGCGGAAAATCCAGATGCCCTTTCTCAATACCGGCAAAAAAAGCATTAGCGGGATCATCAGGATGATGCAGCCACAGGTTAAGCAGCAGGTCGTTATGACCATCGAAGGTTTTAAATAACATAGGGGGTCACACAGCGAGACAACATGGGCGCTATGCTACTCGCCCCCTGCTGATTCGCCAAACACAGGGGCACAAAGCGTTAGTTCTGTGCAACCTTTAAGCCATGATAAAAGGTAGGTTTGACGTCGAGGCGCTGCTTGATCAGCCCATATTTTTGATAAAAGTCGGCGGTGTCCTGCTGCTGCGCAATCGTGGCATCATCGATAGCTTGCCAATGCGACTTGCGCCGCGCAAAGGACTTGGCCGCGGCTTCTTTTGGGAAGCCGATAATTTTCGCCAGCGTGGTGGAGTACGCATCAACATGGCTGTTCGCCCAGCGATCCGCCGCCGCAAGGCGATTAACGTAATCCTGCAGCGCCGCGCGTTTAGCCTCATCATTAAGGGCTGCATCGGTTGCCGCCAGGAAACTGTTACCGCTGGAAAGGCCCACACCGTTGATCAACACGCGGCCCGTGTGTGTGACTTCCGCCAGTGCGGTGTAAGGATCCCAGGTTGACCAGGCATCGACCGATCCGTTGGCCAGTGCAATGCGCGCATCGGCGGGCGTCAGGAAACGAAAGTTGACGTCCTTATCCGTCAAACCGGCCTTTTCCAGTGCTTTCAGCGCTTCAAAATGGCCGATAGAGCCGCGCCCGGTGGCAATATTTTTTCCTTTGAGATCAGCCACGTTTTTAATTTTTGAATCCGGGCTCACCAATACCGCTAAGCCTTCAGGCACCGATTTACTTACCGCCACCGCTTTCACCTGCGAACCCGCCGCCAGCGAGAACAGCAGCGGCGCGTCACCAATAATACCCGCATCGACGGCGCCCGCATTCAGTGCCTCCGCCAGCGGTGCCGCTGCCGGGAACTCCGCCCATTCGATTTTATAATGGAGATTATTGAGCTGCTGCGCCGCTTCCATCTCGGCGTGCATATTGCCCTTCTGGTCGGCAATGCGCAGTGTGACGGTTTCCGCCGCAGCGGTTCCACTGGCAAGCATCACAAACAGGGCTAAAGCTGTTCTTTTCATTCTATTTTCTCTTCTGGCGCAAAACCCCAGACTACCCTGTTGTGCTAAAAGCCCAGATGCCGATTTCATCTGAGGAATATCATCCTGCGCATAAGCAGCACAACGCTTTTGGCCGTCGATTCTCATCACCCTCCACATTTGATGTGAACGGTTGGGACAGAGAGGGTTCACAGAATGTGGGGCCCGGCTGTTGCGGCAACTTCACAACGATATGTCAGTTATGAAACGCGAGTTGTCAGTTATGCGTGAGCAGCGTGCGGCGATGTGGTCCAGACTGAGTACAGACCCATAAGGAGAACCTCATGCTCAACCACCCTGCAGAAAAATACCGCCCCTTCCCGGTGATCAATTTGCCCGACCGCCAGTGGCCATCGCGCCAGCTCACACAAGCACCGCGCTGGCTTTCCACCGATCTGCGCGACGGCAACCAGGCGCTGGCGACGCCAATGGACAGCGCACGCAAGCTGGAATTCTGGCAGCTGCTACTGCGTTGCGGCTTCAAAGAGATTGAGGTGGCGTTTCCTGCCGCCTCGCAAACCGATTTCGACTTTGTACGGCTGCTGATTGAACAGCATCATATTCCGCAAGGCGTTGCGATTCAGGTGCTGACACAAGCTCGCAGCGATTTAATCGATCGTACCTTTGAAGCGCTGCGCGGCGCGCCGCAGGCGATTATTCACCAGTACAACGCCACAGCGCCGTTGTTCCGCGAGCGCGTATTCCGCCAGAGCAAGGCGGAGATCATTGAGCTGGCCTGCGCCGGTGCCCGGCAAATCCGCGCCCAATGTGAAGTACAAAGTGATACGGCCTGGACCTTCCAGTATTCGCCAGAAACGTTCTGCTTTACTGAACCGGAATTTGCACTGGAGATCTGTGAAGCGGTAGCGGCGATCTGGCAACCGGGGCCGGATCGCCCGATGATTATCAACCTGCCCGCTACGGTGGAAGTGAATACCCCGAACGTCTATGCGGATCAGATCGAGTATTTCTGCCGTCACTTTAGCCAGCGTTCACAGGTAGCGATTTGCGTGCATCCGCATAACGATCGCGGCACGGGCGTGGCCTGTGCCGAGCTGGCGATGCTGGCCGGTGCCGATCGCGTAGAAGGTTGCTTGTTTGGTAATGGTGAGCGTACCGGCAATGTCGATATTGTGACGCTGGCGCTGAATTTATATACCCAGGGCGTGGCCCCGGAACTCGATTTCAGCGATATCCAGCAGGTGCTGGAAGTGGTGACCCGTTGTAACCAATTGCCGGTTCACCCACGCCATCCGTATGCCGGTGAGTTGGTGTTTACCGCATTTTCGGGTTCGCATCAGGACGCGATTCGTAAAGGCTTTGCCGAGCGTAATGCGCGTCAGGAAACCATCTGGCAAATGCCGTATTTGCCGCTCGATCCGGTCGATATCGGTTGCAGTTATGAAGCGGTGATTCGCGTCAACAGTCAGTCGGGGAAAGGCGGAGCTGCCTGGCTGCTGGAGCAAAACCATGGGCTGCAGTTACCGCGTGGGCTGCAGCAAGACTTCAGCCGTATTGTGCAGCAGCAGACGGATGGACACGGCCAGGAAATGACGCATCACGCACTGTGGCAACTGTTCTGCCAGCATTACGGCTTAACGCAGCCTTCGCGTCGGTTACTGGACGCGGAAAGCCACAGCGATGAGAAAGGTGAAACGCGATTTAAAGCGCGGCTGCAGGATGGCGGACAAACGCTGACGCTGGAGGGCAAAGGCAACGGGCTGCTGTCGGCGGCGGTAGCGGCACTGCGCCAGCGCTATGATCTGACCATCAGCATTGAGGATTACCACGAGCATACGCTGGGTAAACGCAGTGACAGCCGCTCTGTCACCTACATTAGCTGTACCAATGCACGCGGCGAACGTGCCTGGGGTGTGGGCATCGATAATGATGTGACACGCGCCTCATTGCAGGCGTTACTCAACGCAGCCCACGCTTTTCTGCCGCAGGAAAGTAGTTCGCCGGCGTAACGCCAAGCACGCGTCGGAACATCGCACTGAAGGCGCTCGGGCTGTCATAGCCCAGTTCGAGCGCCACCGTTAACACCGTTTCACCCTGCGCCAGCCGCGCCAACGCCACGCTGAGGCGTGCGCGACGCACCCAGTCACTGAACTGCAAGCCGGTTTCGCGGTTAAAATGGCGCGCCAGTGTGCGTTCAGCGACACAGAGTTCGCTGGCTGCTCTCGCAAGTGTCCAGCTTTCGCCCGGGCGCTGGTGAATTTGCTGGCACAGTGCGCGCAGCCTTTCACTCTCCGGCCACGGCAGGCCAAACGGCAGCACATCCATTACGCGAATTTCATCGAGAATCAATTCATAAATGCGTTCAGCGCGGCTGCCAGAGGCGTAAGCGTCCGGCAATGCCAGTGCACTGACGATCAGCTCACGCAGCAGTGGGGAAATCTGCACCACCTGACAGCTGGCAGGCAGATCCGCTCGTGCGAGCGGATCGACAAACAGCGTGCGTGCCGCCACGGCTCCGACTATGTGCAGTGCATGCCCGGTGCCCGCCGGTAACCACACGCCACGACTCGGCGGCACAATCCAGCTACCCTGCCGGGTTTCGACTTTCACTACGCCGCTTAAGGTATGGATTAACTGTGCACAATCGTGGTGATGCCACGACTCAGCATCACCGTGCGCATAATCGTGCGCATAAGGCACCAGCGGACGCTGGCTAAAATCGAAGTTGAGGCGCTGGCTCATTTAGCGCTTCAGGTATTGGTAAACCGCCGCCAGGTCTTGCTCGCCGTAACCGGCATCGACCGCCTGCTGCCAGACATCGACGATGTTCTCCAGCGCAGGCAGTTTGCTATCACCCGCCGCATCCAGTGCCAGTTTGGCATCTTTCAATGCCCATACCAGGTGCATCTGCGGGGTGAAATCACCACTGGCGATCATACCCAGTTTCATTTTGGCGTACGGTGCTGCCAGCGGGCCGCCATCCAGCACTTTCCACAGATCGTCGGTGCTGAATCCAAACTGCTCCGCCAGGCGTGTACTCTCCGCCAGACTTTGCATCAGGCCAATCAGCCAGCTGTTGACCACCAGTTTCATACGCGAGCTGGCACCCGCCTCACCCAGCCACTGTGTGCCTTTACCAATTGCCGCAAACACCTGCTCAGCGGCCTGCGCTTTGCTTTGATCGCCGCTGGCCATTACCAGAATCTGCGCATTTTCGGCAGGCGCTTTGGTACCGGAAACCGGGGCATCGATAAAGAGCACATCCGGACGTGCGTGTTGCAGATCGGCGATCAGCGCATCAGTGGCTTCCACGCCAATGGTGCCCATCTGGCAGACGGTCGCGCCCTGCTTCAATGCGCTGCTTGCTTCGGTCAGGGTCTGACGCGTGGTGTCGCCGTCAGACAGCATCGCGATCACCACATCGGCACCCTCTACGGCCTGCGCTGCGCTGTCGCTGAGTTGCAAACCGGCATCCAGCAAGTCTTCACCTTTGGCACGCGTGCGGTTCCAGCCGCGCACCACAAAATCTTTTTTCAGTAAGTTTGCGGCAAACGCGTGCCCCATTGCACCCAAACCTAATACCGCCACGACGGGTTGCTGACTCATCTTGATTCCCTTTTATGCATTCAGACAAAACAGTGAGACTGACAGAAATTTCTGCGCGCAGCCAGGCGAGAGGTGCGCCGAAAGGGATTTTTTAATCTCAACCACGACAAGATACAGGGTTAATCAGCATACTTTTTAAACAGCACTGGGCCCTTCCTGGCAATGAGGATCCGATAACAATTTACCGGGTTAATTTTATCATTGCGGCAAAGGCACCAGCATTCGTATTCATCGCTATTCGATTATTGGAAAAAGTTCGCATATGATAAATGGGAAACTAACACTCTATAAATAATTACCGATGACATCAGAAAACCAAAGCTTAAAAGTCACTCGAGAACGTGGAAGACCCCGCGTCTTCGATATGGACGACGTTTTAGATAAAGCAATGATAGTATTCAGAAAGAAAGGTTATCACGCTTCATCAATAGCCGACCTGGGCGAAGCCATGAGTTTAACGGCTGGCAGTATATATAAGGCGTTTACTGATAAGCGCACCCTCTTTTTGCGGGTATTTGAACGCTACATTGCCCTGCGTAATGCCGATTTACGTCAGCGGTTGCAACATTTCCCGGATGGCAGATCGCGGATTGAGGAATTACTGCAATTTTATTTAGACTCAGCGGTTGAGATTGAAGGGCGTAGAGGTTGTTTGGTTGTTGGGAGTACGGTTGAACTGCAAACGCTGGATGAAGAATTGTCAGAGTTAGTCAGGCAGGCCGTGATGCGCAATCAAAACTTTCTCGTTTCGCTTATTATTGAAGGCCAGAAGGACGGATCTATATCCTCTCAACTGGATGCTGAAACTGCGGCAGGCTTACTGCTGTGCGTAGCATTCGGCATGCGTGTGGTGGGTAAAGTTCAGGATGTGACTAATGGTAAAAAAACCATTACTATGGTGATGAAGGTTCTGGACTAGTTTATTTGCCATATTAGGAAATAACCATTTCCTAATTAAATTTAATCATAGCGCTCCACTGAACGCCTGTGATCCCTAAGAGGAATTGATATGTGCATCAATGATGCAGCGAAGAGTCACAGAACGGTTATGGAGGAGAATATGACATCACCGATAGATATTTCAGAAGAGGAAGCCCTGGGGCGAATTGTGGGCGAAATTCTAAGCGCGGGAAAAACGCTCAGTCGTAAAACACTGTGTTTTGAATTGCTCAAAAAACTGGATGAGACTGAAGAATCATCAGTTAAAAAGCACTATTCAAATATTTTTAAAAAATTGTTGTCTTGTTAGCCTATAAATGAAAATCGCATCCGCTTGATTGCTTTTAATATCTCTATTTTGAGCAATCATCTGTTTTGTGTCGTCGGCATCCTGCTTGTATTCGATAAAAACCTGCGCCAATGCTTGCCGTTACGCTTATTCTTCTCGTTTCTGTATAAGAAACATCCCAATAATGGCTAAAACCAGGTAATAGGGAATAATCTGCTTTCCCCGGCGCAGAAAAAAAACAAAATCACATCCTCATCAGATAAGAATTAATTATGTGTTTAATCCATGATTAAGGCATGAGGATAATAAAAAATGAAAGACCCTATACAGCGCCGCATCCCGTCAAATTTGTCGCGCATTGAATTATTTGAACAGTGGCAAATCACTTACTGGACGCTCACTCTGCATACGACGCAGGAAAGACTTACCCGGGCAGTGCGAGAAGTAGGATCAGAGACCGAAGCTGTTCGCCGATGGCTCAATGACCATCCTCCTGTCCGACAACCCAAGTCTCTTTAATAAGACCGACTATCGCCATGACACTGACGGGATAGACGCGTAAGGACAAGGTAATCGCAGTTTGCCACCGTTATGGCTAATGAATCTATCAGGCGGCCGCTCAGTCGTTTATGTTGACCTTGTTCAGCCCATTGCCAGGAAAACAGCCGTGAGCCAACCGCCTATACGCTCTCAACGTCACAGCAACCTCCCCGCCCGAAGTATGTCAGTCAAATAACAGCATTTATTTAATATAAAGCGTGAAAATGTAATACCATTTATCGACAAAACTATTAACATATGCGCGATTAATGTTCCACTTGGTTCATTCCACGTCTTTTATACGGTCTTTCATAATGAAAATTGCTTTACTGCGACAGGCACCGTTGCTGATGCTGCCTGCATTATTCCCTTTGCAGCTGATGGCGGCGGATAATGCCAGCAATACCATGGTCGTCAGTGCCGCGCCTGCGGGCACCGGTTTGTCAGAGCTGGATACGCCCGCGGCGGTGAGTGTGGTGTCCGGTGACGATATGCGTCATGCGGCACCACGCGTCAACCTCTCGGAAAATCTCGCCAGCGTGCCGGGCATGCAGATTCAGAACCGCCAGAATTATGCGCAGGATTTACAAATTTCCGTGCGCGGATTTGGCTCGCGATCGACCTTTGGTCTGCGCGGTATCCGCCTGTATGTCGACGGCATTCCCGCCACGATGCCGGATGGTCAGGGACAAACCTCAAATATCGACATTGGTTCGATTGATCACGTTGAAGTACTGCGCGGTCCCTTCTCAGCCCTGTACGGCAACTCGTCGGGTGGTGTGATTAATGTCGAAACCCAAACCGGTCAGCAACCCACCACGCTGGAAGCCAGCACCTGGTACGGTAGCTATGGCAGCTGGCGCAACAGCGTCAAAGCCAGCGGGGCCACCGGCGATGGTACCCAGGCGGGCGATGTGAATTACACCGTGTCAGCTTCGCGCTTTACCACCCATGGCTATCGCGATCACAGCTCGGCACAGAAAAACCTCGGTAACGCCAAACTCGGGGTGCGCATTGATGATGTCAGCACCCTGACACTGCTGTTTAACAGCGTTCACGTGGATGCACAGGATCCCGGCGGTTTGACCGAGGCGCAGTGGAAAGATAACCCGCGTCAGGTTGCCAGCAACGTGACGCTCTACAACGCGCGCAAAACCGTCGACCAAACGCAGGCTGGGCTGCACTATCAGCGCCAGATGAGCGAGAACGACGATCTCAGCGTGATGATGTACGCCGGTGAGCGTGAAACCACACAGTATCAATCGATCCCCATGGCTACCCAGCAGAAAACGGGCTATCCCGGCGGCGTGATCTCGCTGGCACGCCACTATCAGGGCATTGATACGCGCTGGACGCATCGCGATACGGTGTTCACCCTTCCTGTGACGCTGACTGCCGGCCTCGACTATGAAACCATGACCGAAAAGCGTAAAGGCTATCAGAACTTTACCACCAGCAACGGTGTGACGGACTATGGCGTACAGGGTGATATGCGCCGCGATGAACGCAACCTGATGTGGAACCTCGATCCTTATCTGCAAACGGCGTGGCAGTTCACCGATAAGTGGTCACTGGATGCTGGGGTACGTTTGAGTACGGTGAATTTCGACTCCAACGATTATTACGTCACCTCAAGCGATCCCGATGACAGCGGTAATCGCCGTTATCATCGCTGGCTGCCAGCTGCCTCACTGAAATATGCGATTGATAATAGCTGGAATGCCTATGTGTCTGCGGGCCGTGGTTTTGAAACGCCTACGCTAAATGAGTTGTCTTACCGTTCAGCCGATCAGTCTGGTTTAAACCTCAATCTCCAGCCTGCCACCAGCGATACCGTTGAACTCGGGACCAAAAAACGTATTGGTAACGGTTTAATCACCGCAGCCGTGTTCCAGACCGATACCAAAAACGAGATCGTCTCTGACAGCAGCTATGAAGGCCGCACCAGCTACAAAAATGCCGGTGAAACCCGTCGTCGCGGACTGGAGCTGGCTCTGGATCAGGAGTTTGGCTATGACTGGCACCTGAAAGCGGCGTGGACTCTGCTGGATGCGCGCTATCGTTCCAACGCCTGCGGCACGGACAGCTGTGACGGCAACCGTATTCCAGGCATCGCACGTAATATGGCCTATGCCGGATTAGCCTATGCGCCAGATCAAGGCTGGTATGCCGGCGGTGATGTGCGCTACATGAGCGACATTGCAGCGGACGATGAAAATGATGTCAAAGCCCCCTCTTATACCGTATTTGGCCTGAACTCGGGTTATAAGTGGCTGGTACAGAACTGGACACTGGACTTGTTTGGTCGCGTAGATAACCTGTTCGACCGTACTTATGTGGGTTCTGTGATCGTCAATGAGAGCAACGGTCGCTATTACGAACCGGCGCCAGGGCGCAACTACAGCGTAGGCCTGACGGTGAGTTATGCGTTTCAGTAACTGATACCGCGCGCCTACGAAAAAGCCCTGCAAGCATCTTCATATTGCAGGGCTTTTTTTATGCCATTGAGACAATACGGGCGCGGTCAATGCAGGCCCATGGCAATGAAGATTACTTCAGCAGAGCCAGCACATCGGACGTTGAACCCGTTTCGCCCAGACGCGGGAAGATACGCTCAACGCTGTTTTGGTGGGTATCAGCGTTCAGACAGGTCATCGCATCTGTTGCCAGCGTGACGTTGTAACCCAGCTCGTAAGCCTGACGCGCAGTGGATTCCACACCAATGCTGGTGGCGATACCGCACACCACCACCTGAGTGATACCACGCTGCTGCAACTGATCGTGCAGATCCGTGTTGTGGAAACCACCCCAGGTCTTTTTCGTCACGGCAATTTCATCGGCTTTCAGCGCCATTTCCGGCACCAGCACAGCCCAGTCGGCTGGCAGTTCGCCACTGTGGCGTGCCTGCTCGTTACGGCCTGGTGCGCCACCGGCGACATTCACTTTCACCACCGGCAGGTTTTTACCATGAAACGCCTTAACCAGCTGTGCACAACGCTCAACCACAACATCGGCTGACAAAGGCGCAACAGGAAGACGGACAATGCCGTGCTGCAGGTCAATCACAATCAGGGCGGTTTTTGCGTCTAAGGTTGTTAAAGCCATGGGAATTCCTCTCAGGATTATTGGTCGGCGATACGTTGCAGTAAGGGAATAGCGGCCAGTAAAATTTTCTGTTCCGCACTATTGAGCGTGGTTGCCATGCTCTGGAGTAGCCAGTCATCACGCTTTGCACGATTGGCGGCGATCAGCGTCAGGCAGCTTTCCGTCGGCAGATAGCGGGTTTTACGGCCGTCCAGCGGATCGGCTTCCCCTTTCACTAATCCCTGCGCCTGCAAGCTGGCCACGGTCGCGCCCATCGACTGACTGCGCACGCCTTCTAACCCGGCCAGTTCTGTTACCGTCATCGCGCCATCGCGCACCAGATAACCCAACACAGAAACCTGTGGCCAGGTGAGATCGCCCGGTGGGGCCGATTCGCGCAGACGTCGCGCCAGTTTGCCATTCACGCTGCGTAGAGTTGCAGCCGCGCTATTCAGGTCGCTCATGGCACCTTCTCCTTACTGATGAAGCGCGAGTATATAAATACGAAGGCAAACTGTGTAGTTTACCTTCGTATCAATTTGTAATTGGCACCTAGGGCCGCTTGATATAATGAATCAAACTGTGAAAACGCAGCGGTGTGCTGAGGGGATTACGATAACTGTGTGCGACATCCGCCGCAAACTGGTGCGCTTCGCCGCTTTGCAGACGACGCCAGGTTCCCTCCACGCAGAGCAGCAGTTCACCTTCCAGCACCACCACCTGCTCGATGACGCCATTTTCGTGCGCTGATGAATCGCTTTGCGCACCACCGGCAAGCGTGACCTCCAGCAGATCAAAACGCAATGCCGCATCATACGGCAGCAGCGGCTTTACCTGCATTTGCGCATTAGGTTGGCTAAACGTCGCGGCGCTACCCGGCGGTTGATCGCTGCCCTGGACAAAAAACGAGAAAGGCACATTGAACCCGGTGGCGATTTTCCACAATGTCGCCACCGTCGGGCTCGATTCACCGCGTTCGATTTGGCCCAGCATCGCTTTGCTGACACCGGTGCGATCCGCTGCCAGTGTCAGGCTCCAGCCGTTCGCCTGGCGCAATTGTTTTAACGCCTGACTCAAATGTTGATGCAGATTTTGCATGATATCTCCTGGCAAATTCGCGCGCAGTGTAGCACTTGTGCGTTATAACACACTCGTGCAATAGTGTGCGCTATAACGCACAGCAGGATGCAATCCGATGATGACCGCCACTTCGCGCAACGCTTTCTCCTTCCCTATGCTGGTTTCCGGTTTTATTGCGGTGCTGGTGGGATACAGCAGCACTGCCGCATTGATTTTCCAGGCCGCTCAGGCCGCAGGCGCCTCGCCAGAACAGATTGGCGGCTGGCTGTCGATGCTCGGCATCGGCATGGGGCTCGCCTCTTTTGGTCTTTCGGTGTGGACACGCATGCCGATTCTGGCTGCCTGGTCGACGCCGGGCGCGGCACTGTTAGCCACCAGCGTGCAGGGCCTGACCTTGAATGAAGTGGTGGGCGTGTTTGTGGCGACCAATGCGCTGATCGTACTGAGTGGCGTGACCGGACTGTTTGCCCGCTTGATGAACCACATCCCGCAATCTTTGGCAGCGGCGATGCTGGCCGGGATTTTACTGCGCTTCGGGATCGGCACCTTCACCGGTTTACAAGGTAACTTTGCGCTGTGTGGCAGTATGTGTCTGGTGTGGCTGTTAAGCCGACGCTGGCTGCCGCGCTATGCCATCATTCTGGCCTTGATCGCCGGCGTGCTGGTGGCAGTGGGTCAGCAGGCGATTCACTTCCCGCCGCATGCGCTGACGCTGAGCGTGCCGGAATTTATCATGCCGCAGTTTACGCTGGCCTCGCTGATTGGCGTGGGTTTGCCCTATTTCCTCGTCACCATGGCTTCACAAAATGCGCCGGGCATTGCGACCCTTCAGGCACATGGTTACCAACCGCCGGTTTCCGCTCTTACTGGCTGGACCGGCTTTATTGCGCTTGTCTTGTCTCCGTTTGGCGGTTTTTCGGTGTGCATTGCGGCCATTACCGCTGCCATTTGCATGGGAGACGATGTGGATGCCGATCCGAAACGACGCTGGATGGCCTCCGCGATTGCCGGGATTTTCTATCTGCTGACTGGCTTTACCGGCGCGCTGATCGCCATTCTGTTAAGTGCCTTGCCGCAGGTGCTGATCGCCACGCTGGCCGGTCTGGCGCTGCTGGCCACCCTATCCGGCAGTCTGCAACGCGCCCTCGCCGAACCCGATCACCGTGACAGCGCCATCGTCGCCTTTTTGATCACCGCCAGTGGTATCTCACTGCTGGGTATTGGTTCTGCCTTCTGGGGATTAATCGGCGGGATGATCACCCATTTGGTCCTGAGCCAACGCGCACGCGCTTAAAATTTCAGCAACCCACGCCTACACGCGGGAAAAACACCCTGTTTTTCCCCCTTTATCAGCCGTTTGATTCCCCTGCATTTGGCTTAAGATCACCAGCATCGCCAAATACACACACTGTTTTGCTTCAGGCAACCACCGATAAGGGCCCTACGAGTGGCAAAAACTTTTCTGCGCAGCGGCAATCTGGATTCGGTACTGGCACTGGGTGAAAACGGCCAGCCGGTCTGGGCCTCCGCCCTGCAAATCCGTGAAACACTGCGTTTGCGCCGTCAGACGGCGCTGGCAAACTGCCTCGCCATTCCCCAGGCCAACGAGCGTGGTGACCGCCTCGACTGGTATGCGCCCTTTAACGGCAAAGTGAAATCCTGGCGCGGCGCCAGCGACCACGAACGACAAAAAGCGCTGGAATTACTGACGCTCAATCAGCAGGATTTACTGGCTGCAAGTTTACGCGCGCGTGACGCGGAGAATCCGGCAATGCGCCTGTTTGGCGCCTTACTGAGCAAGACGCTGCAGTTCCCGGATCAGCAGTACGTTTATCTGGTCGATGGCAAACCCGTCATCACCTTCTGGGGCTTTGTCGATCCACAGGCGCGCTCACGCGATGACGCACTGGCCTGCCTGCGCGACAGCCTGGAAGAGGATTTACCGCCGTTGCTGCCAGAACCACCGGCCGCTGTTATCGTGGCACCGGTTATCGCGCCTTTGATTGAAGTGCCTGCCGTTGCTGCTGCACCCGTGGTGGAAGAGCCCGTCGAGATCGCCCAGCCTGAACCTCAACCTGAAGCGCCACAACCGGTGCCTGAACCTGAACCGAAAGTCGAGCAGCCGCCGGTCCGTCGCCCTTCCGCACTGCGTCCACTGATGCTGCTGCTCCCGGTCGCTGCTGTGGCGGCAGCGGGTGTGGCGTTCTGGCTGCACAGCTCACCGCCTGAAGCCGCACCGCAAGCCCAGGTTACCGATGCACCCGCACCCGTTTTCACGCCACCGCCGGTGGTCGCAAAAGCTGAAAAACTGGCCGCGACGCTGCCGCAAAAAACGGCCACCGTCAGTGCCGCGCCGTTGCCTGCCGCGCCACCTGCCCCGCCAGAAGTGATTGCTGAACATACGGAACCGGCTAAGGCTGATGACCTGGTCATGACCACCGAAGATGCGCGTATTGGCTCCGTGAAGTTTATCAACGGCACCTGGCGCGTCATATTACGACAAACTAACCTGCCAACCGGTAAGCCACCGAGCCTGCGTTACCAGCTGCGTAACGGTAAAGGCATCGCCACCATTACGCAGGGCGATAACATCCGCTGTAAAGCCGATGTCACTGCCGCGATGACGGTAGACGGCACCATGGTGGTTCGCAGCCGCTATACTGCGACCTGCAGCGACAAATCGCGCTACCGCATGCCGGAACTGGTGTGTAAAGCCGGTGATGGTATTGCCAGTTGCACTGCGCAGTACGGCGCAGATCAGGTCTTCCCGTTGACGATTAAGCGTGAGAGTAAGTAAACATGTTGGCTCCCCTCATCGATGACAAACAAAAAATCACGCTGATTGAAGATAGCGGTGTGCAGTTTCTCGATTTTGGCTTACGTCTGCCTGCCTTGCAGGCGCGCCGCCAGTTCGTTCGTCAAACCGCTAACGGACCGCTGCTGCGGCTGAACGTGGACGGCAACAGCGGCAAATTTTTGCTCTATCCCGAAGATGGCGGTGCAGCAGAAGTGGTGCGTCCCGAGTCGGACATTGCACTGGCAGATTCCTTAACGCTGCTGGCACACCAGTGGCTGCCGCTGCCGGTGCTGCGCTGCACCAGCGGTCGCCGTTTTATCGGCGGCCCGGATAACTGGGCGCGCCTGCACCTGGCACCGCTGGCACAGCCTGATGCCGCAGGTAACACCCATCGCATTACGCTGGCGTTTGATACCCGCATCGTGCCGGAACAGGACGGCGGCGAACAGCACGGTCTGAGCAAAGCCGATGCACAAAACGGCGTGAGTTTCGCCCTTGCCTGGCACAACTATGAACTGGGTGAGTTTCTGGACCACACCTGGGTGGATGGCTGGCTGCGTGAAACCTTTACGCAGCAGGTCAACGCGCTGGAGTCTCGCCGCGAGCAGGAGCTGAATCAGGCGCTGCGTGAGTTTGAGTATCAGGCACACTATCTCAACCTGCTGGAACTGCTGGGTGAGCAGTTGGATCTGGCCGAGATCTACATTCAGGCCACTTCGCTGCAAACCCCGGCGGTGAACGTGGATATCATCCTTGACGTCGGTAACTCGCACACCTGCGGCATTTTGGTAGAAGACCACGCCGAAGAGAGCAACGGTCTGCGCCAGACTTACGAACTGCAACTGCGCGACCTCTCTGAACCGCATCAGGTCTACAACGAGCTGTTTGACAGCCGTCTCGAATTCGCAGAAACCCGCTTTGGTAAAGCGAATTTCTCGCTGGAAAGTGGCCGCGAAAACGCCTTTATGTGGCCATCGCTGACGCGCGTTGGTCGCGAAGCCAGCCGCCTTGCGCTGCTGCGCGCAGGCACAGAAGGCAGTACCGGTCTCTCCAGCCCGCGCCGTTATCTGTGGGATGAAGCACGTTATCAGCCAGGCTGGCGCTTCAACGCCCATGGCAGCAGTGACGAGCCACAGGCAACCTCGCTGCCTTTCACCCTGCTGCTGAACGATGAAGGCCAGCCGTTGCACGCGCTGGCTGAGGACGATCGCCTGCCGGTGTTCTCTGCCAGCTACAGCCGCAGTTCGCTGATGACTTTTATGCTGTGTGAGCTACTGGCCCAGGCGATGATGCAGATGAACAGCGTGGCACAGCGCCAGCGTATGCCGCAGAGCCAGGCCCCGCGCCAGTTGCGCCATGTGATCCTCACGCTGCCGTCAGCGATGCCAAAACCAGAACGGGAAATTTTCCGTCGCCGCATGCAGGAAGCCATCGCGCTGGTGTGGAAAGCTGAAGGCTGGCATCCCGCAGAAGACGATTTCAGCACACAGAGCCAGGCGAAAAGCCTGCGCCCGGTGCCGGATGTCCAGATGGAGTGGGATGAAGCCACCTGCGGACAGATGGTGTGGCTGTTCAACGAAACCCAGGTGAACTTTGCCGGGCGTGCAGAAGATTTCTTCAGCAGCATGGCACGTCCGGATCGTCCGCGTGAAGCCGACGAAGTGCCGGGCAAAAGCCTGCGCATTGCTTCCATCGACATCGGTGGCGGCACCACCGATCTGGCGATCACTCAATATCGTCTTGATGACGGCCAGGGCAACAACGTCAAGATCACCCCGCGCCTGCTGTTCCGTGAAGGCTTTAAAGTCGCGGGCGACGATATTCTGCTGGATGTGATTCAGCTGTGGATTCTGCCTGCGCTGCAACAAAGTCTGCAAAAAGCAGGCCTGACGCTGGCCGAACCGCTGATGAACAAACTGTTCGGTCACGACAGCCGCATGGATGGGCAAGCCACGCTGCGTCAGCAAGTCACCCTGCAGCTGTTTATCCCGCTGGCGCAGGCAGTACTGGAGCGTTATGAAAACTGGGACCCGCTCGACAGCCACAGCGAAATCAATGCGCTGTTCGGTGAGCTGGTACCGCAAAAGCCTGCCAGTAGCGTGCTGGCGTTTGTTAACGGTGAGATTCAGCGCACGCTGGGCGGCGACAACCGCTTCGATCTGCTTGATGTGCCTTTGGTGGTGAGCATGGCGCAGTTGCACGGTGAATTCCTGCAGCATCGTATGGCGATCATCCCGGCCTTGCGCGCCATGTGCGAAGTGGTGTCGCTGTATCAGTGCGATGTGCTGCTGTTGACCGGCCGTCCTTCGCGTTTCCCGGGCATTCAGGCATTGGTGCGTCACCTGCAACCGCTGCCGGGCAGCCGTATTTTGTCACTGGAAGGCTATCACACCAGCGACTGGTATCCGTTCAACAAACAAGGCCGCATTGATAACCCGAAATCCACTGCTGCCGTGGGCGCGATGCTGTGTCTGCTGGCGCTCGATCTGCGTCTCAGCAGCTTCTGGTTCCGTGCGGGTGATTTCGAACCTTACTCCACTATCCGTTATCTGGGGGTGCTGGATGAGAACGCCACGCTGAGCGATGACAACCTGTGTTACAGCGAGATTGACCTCGATAAAGGTGATTTCGCGCTGGATCGGAAAAGCAGCTTCCGCATTCGCGGTAACGTCTGTCTCGGATTCCGTCAGCTGGATAATGACCGCTGGCCAGCTTCCCCCCTTTACAGTCTGAGCATCACCGATCCGCATCTGGCACGTAAAGTGGCCGGCGAAAGCATTTTGCGCATTAAGCTGGCGGTCCAGCCGGGGCCAGATAACTTCGGCCCGGAGCGTCTGGTGCTGAGCGACGCCCGTATGGATGACGGCACCCGCGTGCCACTGGAACAACTGAGCCTGAAACTGAATACGCTGTCTGCGACGGGCAATGCCAACGCGCAGTATTGGATTGACAGCGGGAGCGTCTGCAAACGATGAGAACTGCCAAGAGAGTCACCTCTGTTACGCCCGCCAAACGTCTGAGCCTGATGCAGGAGACGCTGGATGGCGCACTGAACTGGATTGAAAACCACCACGCGCAGGCACCGCGTCTGGCGCTGGAAGCGGATACGCTGCGGCTGCAACTGCGCCGCGCGCGCGTGGAGAGTCACGCCCTGGCGCGTCAACTGGCGCGTCCGGTGACGCTGGCGCTATTTGGCCAGTCGCAGGCGGGCAAAGCCTGGCTGTTAAGTGAGATGGTGGGCGATGCGCAGGGCCAGCTGATGGCGCGTCTGGGCGATCGCGTGGTGAACCATTTCCAGAACATCAATCCCGGCAATCTCGATTTTGCTATTGCCACCCGCTTCAGCCACCAGCGTGAAACCCAGTCCAGCGCCTGGCCGCTGGAAATGACACTGCTCAATGACGTGGAGCTGATTCGTCTGGTGCTGGCCTGTGCCAAAACCGAAGCGCAGCCGGATAGTGCGGTGATCGATGCCGCGCTGCAGCGCTTGCAGCGCCATCGCCAGGACGAGCTGCAGCCGGGCCTTGACAGCGATGCGTTGATCACACTGTGGGCGTGGAGCCGCCGCCAGCATCGTCACGCCGAGGTACTGGATCGCCACTTCTGGCCGCAGGCGGTGGAACTCGCCCCGTGGTTAAACGTCGATGATCGCATTCAGTTGTTTGCACTACTGTGGCCAAACCAGGTGGCGCTCAACGAACAGCTGCGCAATCTGATGCATCTGCGTCACCAGTTGCGCCAGGCACCGCGCCTGCTCGCCCCCCTCAGCCTGCTGACCGATGACGCCTCGCTGCCGGCGGAAAAACTGATTAGCCACGATGCCGACTGGCAGGAAATGATTGAAGTCTGTCCGATCGTCGCCAATCGTGTCGGCAAACCGCAGCAAGTGCCGCTGGGCTTACTGGCGCTGCTGACGCTGGAAATCACCGTTCCATTGAGTTCGACACCGCGTCAGGCGCTGTATGATGAAGCCGATATGCTGGAACTGCCTGCGCCCGGCCAGCCTGCTGATTCGGGCCAGCAAGAGGATTTAGCGCAACTGCGCAAGCGCGATGCTTTGCGCGCTGCGCTGCTGGAGCAGAAACGCGCGCTGCTGCCGGGTCTGTATGCCGCACGTCAGGGCATCGATCTGATGTTAATTTGTACTGCCGCCAGCCAGCGTCAGGATACCGAGCTTGCCGCTAACGCGCTGCGTGAATGGCATATCCACCAAACTGTGGCCGCCAGCGGGGAAAAACCCCGCCTGATTTGGGCGATTACCCCGCACGATGCGCGTTACCAGCAGCATCAGATTAATGTGGATGAAGCCGTACAGCGTCAGATCGGGCAACCAGGACAGAGTTGGGGTTCCATGCTGGCACTCGATCGTGCCGGTGTCGATCGCATGGGCAGCTGGTTGCAGGACGAAATGCAGCCAGAAGCACGTCGTGATCGTCTGGCCCAGCAATTAAGCACCTTGCAGCAAAAGCTGGTGGAGCGTTTGCAACCGTGGACCGAATCCACTGCCACACCAGAACAGGCAGCACGCAAGCAGGCGATTTCCGATACCTTGCTGAAGTGCCTGCAACATCGCACTGGCCTGCACGGCGAACTGCTGGAGCGCTTGCAGCCTTCACGCGAAGCGGTGCGTCAGCTGTGGCTGAGCCAGAGCAGCGGCAATGTCGTGCAGCACAGCGCAAAAACCGCTGCGGCTGAGCAGAGCTATTTTGGTATTGGCTTTGAGTTTGACCTGTTTAAAGATGAACCGGTGGCCCCTGCGGAACCACGTAACGGCAGCGGTCAGCGCGATCAGCAATTCCCGCAGCAGGTGTTTGCACTGTGGCTTGAGCACCTGCGTCAACTGCCGGAAAGCCGGAGTTTGCTGACGCTGCTTAACGTGGATAAACCGACCATGGAATTGCTGGTGGAAGAGCTGATTACCGCCAGCTTCCGCCTGAAAGTATTAAACAAGCTGCAAAGCGCGCTTAACGAACCGGATGCTCAGGCCAGCGCGCATGAAGCGCGGACCGATCGCCAGGTTTCCCGTGCGATGACGGTGCTGGGGGATTTTGTGGCCTGGTTGGGCTTCCTGCAGCGCCCGGAGAGTGAACGGCCTGAGAGTCGCGTTAATCGCGGACAAACCATCTTCGCACGTCCACCTGCGCCAAGCGTGAGCTTCTCGCCTGGCCAGCGTTTAACGCGTTTGTCAGCCGCACCCGCCAATCATACCGCGTATTATATTTATGACTGGCTGGTGGGATTAAATTCGGTGATCGTGGAAAACAACGGCTATACCGGCGGCAGCGACCTGCCCGCCAATGCCCGTCAGATGCTGGCGATTCTACTGCTGCCACTGCACGCGTAATCAGTCATGAATCAGGCGCAGCTCGCCTCGCAGTTGCTGCGCCGCTTCTTCCATCAGCGCCAGCACCGGTGCAAACTCCGACTCGCTCGCCTGTGCAATATGATGTAAATGCAGTTCAGCCGGCAGCGCAATCCCGCCCGTCAGCCAATCCCACAGTGCATCCAGATTACAGCCAAACTCTCCGCTGCAGCCGCTTTGGGCCACAAACTCGCGGTAGAACGCCTGCCGGCTGGCCAATTGCTGGAAATCAAAAGAGAGCGTCAACATGGTTAGTTCACCTGTTTGAAGCTGCGATAGTGATCGGTGGTCAGAAAGATCAGTCCATCTGAAGAGTAAAGCAGACGATCGGCGTCGCGGTGGCCGCAATCGTAATTCACATCGGCCTCATACCATTGCCGCCCCGCTTGCATTGGCAGCCGTTGCTCACGATTGCTAAAACGATCGCCACCAATGGCTCGACCCGGCAACACCGTGCACAAGTCGCCTTTGCTGGGGTTCCAGCCCTGACGGCGTGCTTCACTTTTGGTGAGATAAAGATCCGGCAACTGATGATTTTGCTGTAACCACTGCGCCACGGTGTGGGCTTCGGTGAGTTTGGCAATATCTGTGCCGTGTGCGGCGGTTTTACCGGTTAAATGCGGCTTAAGCCCGGCCCAGGTGGCGGCCAGCGCGAGAATGAGTCCAATCCAGAGTTTCTTTGACATAGTGACATCCCGAAGTGCAGGACGCCGATAATAGCAGGATTATCGTGAAGAAGAACGCGGGCCAGCATGGCTGGCCCTGGCGGAGGTGTTACTGCATCGCACTCGCTGATGGCACGGCATGTCGACGCCATGCGCCTGGCGCCACGCCATACTGACGTTTGAAGCTGCGATTGAACGACTGCTGCGAATCAAACCCCAGTGAAATCGCCACATTAAGGATAGGTTCGTTGGTGGTCGTTAAACGGTCCGCCGATTTTTTCAGTTTCTTATTACGAATGTACTCACCCAGCGGGTAGCCGGTGTGCTCTTTGAACATACGCTGCAGGTGCCATTTCGAATAACCGGCGCGCCCTGCTACGGTGTCCAGATCCAGACGTGCTTCAATGTTGTTATCAATCCAGTCGATCAGATCGTGAATAAATGCGTCACTCATCATCCCATTTTCTCCCGTCGCCTTAACGAACAGTATCAGTATCAGTTGCAATTACACTTTAAGGGTGACTGACTATGACATTTAATGCAAGTTTTATTATTGCATTAAATGCCGCACTCGCCGTAGGGGCTTTCCCCCTCTGAAACGAATTGATCAAAACAGCACATAAAGTGTATCAGATATTCTTGCAGATGCAGTTTGCAGCAGCCTACACTCATCGCGTTTTAATGCAATCTTAAAAGTTGCAGATTTTTCGTACATGTCCTTTCTTTTTTCACACCAACGCGGAATAACAACAATGCATCTGCAAACATATGGGGTTCGTCGGGCAGTAAGCCTGTCAGGAGTGATGTTGCTGGGAAGCCTGCTGGCCGCTTGTGATCGGGGTGTGGCGCAAAACGCCCCGCCACCGCCGCCCGAAGTGAGTGTCGCGCAGGTGGTCGAACAAAAAGTCAGCCAATGGGATAGCTTCAATGGTCGCTTTGAAGCGGTGCAAAGTGTACAACTGCGCCCCCGCGTTTCCGGCTATATCGATCAGGTTAACTATCGCGAAGGCGATGACGTGAAAAAGGGTCAGGTGCTGTTTACCATTGATGACCGCACCTATCGCGCGACGTTAGAGCAGGCACAAGCTGAACTCGCCACCGCGCGCAGTCAGGCCTCGCTGGCACGCAGTGAGTCGGCGCGCACCGATAAACTGATTGGCACCAATGTGGTGTCACGCGAAGAGTGGGAGCAGCGTCGATCGGCGGCAAACCAGGCACAAGCTAATGTGCTTTCCGCGCAGGCCGCCGTTGATATGGCGCAGCTGAATCTCGATTTTACCCGTGTCACTGCCCCAATTGATGGCCGTGCCAGCCGCGCGATGATCACCACCGGTAACCTGGTGACAGCCGGTGACAGTGCCAGCGTGCTGACCACGCTGGTGTCGCAGGATCGTATGTACGTCTATTTCGACGTCGATGAAGCCACCTATCTGCAGTATCAGGCGATGGCACGTCAGGGACAAAATCGCGGTTCGCTGCCGGTGGAAATCGCGCTGACCGGCGAGCAAGGTTATCCGCATCGTGGCACCGTTGACTTCCTCGACAACCAGCTGACCGCCAGCACTGGCACCATTCGCATGCGCGCCACGCTGGATAATCATGAACGTCAGTTCACCCCAGGTCTGTTTGCCCGCGTGCGTTTACCCGGCAGCGCCGCGTTTAACGCGCTGTTGATCGACGATAAAGCGGTGTTGACCGATCAGGATCGTAAATACGTGTATGTGGTCGATGCGCAGGGTAAAGCCGAGCGTCGCGATATTCAGGCTGGCGAGCTGGCTGATGGCCTGCGCATTGTGCAATCCGGTTTGAAGCCGGGTGACAAAGTGATCGTCAATGGCCTGCAGAAAGTCTTCATGCCTGGCATGCCGGTGAAAGCTCAGCCGGTGGCAATGCGCTCCGCTCAATAATAATCGAGACTGCCTGTTATGGATTTCTCCCGCTTTTTTATCGACCGACCGATCTTTGCGGCGGTACTGTCGATTTTGATATTTACCACCGGACTGATCGCCATCCCGCTGCTGCCGATCAGTGAATATCCCAATGTGGTGCCACCCAGCGTGCAGGTGCGCGCGGAATATCCTGGTGCCAACCCCAAAGTGATTGCTGATTCCGTGGCGACGCCACTGGAAGAGGCGATCAACGGGGTCGAAAACATGATGTACATGAAGTCGGTGGCCGGTTCTGATGGCGTGCTGGTCACCACCGTGACCTTCCGTCCGGGTACCGATCCCGATCAGGCGCAGGTTCAGGTTCAGAACCGTGTGGCGCAGGCAGAAGCGCGCTTGCCAGAGGAAGTGCGTCAGTTGGGTTTGACCACGCAGAAGATGTCACCGACGCTGACGCTGGTGGTGCACATGTTCTCGCCGAAGGGCAAGTATGACTCTCTCTATCTGCGCAACTACGCCACGCTGAAAGTGAAAGATGAGCTAGCGCGACTGCCGGGCGTTGGTCAGATTCAGATCTTCGGTGCCGGTGAGTACGCGATGCGTGTATGGCTTGATCCCAACAAGGTGGCGGCGCGTGGTATGACCGCTTCGGATGTGGTCAGCGCCATGCAGGAGCAGAACGTGCAAGTGTCTGCCGGTCAGTTGGGGGCTGAGCCGACCAAAAAGGCCAGTGACTTCCTGTTGTCGATCAACACTCAGGGCCGTCTGGAGAGCGAAGAGCAGTTTGGCAATATTATCCTGAAAACCGCCGATGACGGCTCGCTGGTGCGCCTGCGTGACGTGGCGCGTATTGAGATGGGTTCCGGTAGTTACGCCCTGCGCTCGCAGCTCAATAACAAGGATGCGGTCGGTATCGGTATCTTCCAGGCACCGGGTGCCAACGCCATCGACTTGTCGAATGCTGTGCGTGACAAGATGGCCGAACTGGCCACTCGTTTCCCGGATGATGTGCAGTGGGCAGCACCGTACGATCCAACCGTGTTCGTGCGTGACTCGATCCGTGCCGTGGTGCAAACGCTGTTTGAAGCGATTGTGCTGGTGGTACTGGTGGTGATCCTGTTCCTGCAAACCTGGCGTGCATCGATCATTCCGTTGCTGGCAGTGCCGGTTTCGGTGGTGGGGACGTTCAGCGTGCTTTACCTGCTGGGCTTCTCGCTCAACACCCTCAGTTTGTTCGGGTTGGTGTTGGCGATAGGTATCGTGGTGGATGACGCCATTGTGGTGGTGGAGAACGTCGAACGTAACATCGCGATGGGACTCTCACCGACAGCGGCTGCGCATCAGGCGATGCGCGAAGTGTCGGGGCCTATTATCGCGATTGCGTTAGTGCTGTGTGCGGTATTCGTGCCGATGGCGTTCCTGTCCGGTGTGACCGGTCAGTTTTACAAACAGTTTGCGGTGACGATTGCCATCTCCACGGTGATCTCCGCCATTAACTCACTGACGCTCTCTCCGGCGCTGGCGGCCAAGCTACTGAAGTCGCATGATGCACCGAAAGATATGCCGACGCGTCTGATTGATCGCTTGCTCGGCTGGGTTTTCCGTCCGTTCAACCGCTTCTTCCAGCGCAGCTCGGATGGCTACGAGTCGATGGTCGGCAAAACCCTGCGTCGTCGCGGTGCGGTGTTTGGCGTTTACGTGATACTGCTGGCGGGCGCGGGCTTTATGTTCCACACCGTGCCGGGCGGCTTTATTCCGACGCAGGATAAGCTGTATCTGATTGGCGGCGTAAAAATGCCGGAAGGTTCGTCACTGGCGCGTACCGATGAAGTGATTCGCAAGATGAGCGAAATCGGCATGAACACCGAAGGCGTGGCCTACTCTGTCGCCTTCCCCGGTTTGAATGCCTTACAGTTCACTAATACGCCGAACACCGGAACCGTATTCTTCGGTCTGAAGCCGTTTAATGAACGTACCCGTACGGCTGCGGAGATTAACGCTGAAATCAACGCGAAAATCTCCAAAATCCAGCAAGGCTTTGGTTTCTCGATTATGCCACCGCCGATTCTGGGTCTGGGGCAAGGTTCGGGTTACTCGCTGTATGTGCAGGATCGTGCGGGCTTAGGTTACGGTGCATTGCAAACCGCCATTAATACCCTTTCCGGTGCGGTGATGCAGACGCCGGGCATGATGTTCCCGATCTCCTCGTATCAAGCCAACGTGCCGCAACTGGATGTGCAGGTTGATCGTGATAAAGCCAAAGCGCAAGGCGTGTCGTTGACTGACCTGTTCAGTACCTTGCAGGTGTATCTCGGATCCTCTTACGTCAACGACTTCAATAAGTTTGGTCGTACCTGGCGTGTGATGGCGCAGGCAGACGGTGATTTCCGTAGCAGCGTGCAGGATATTGCTAATCTGCGAACCCGTAACAATCAGGGCGAGATGGTGCCAATCGGCAGTATGGTCAACATCACCACCACTTACGGCCCCGATCCGGTGATTCGCTACAACGGCTATCCGGCGGCGGACCTGATTGGTGATGCCGATCCACGCGTGCTCTCTTCGGCACAGGCGATGGAAAAACTGGAGGCGATGTCGAGCCAGGTGCTGCCAAACGGCATGAATATTGAGTGGACCGACCTGAGCTACCAGCAGGCGACGCAAGGCAATACCGCGTTTATCGTCTTCCCGGTTGCGGTACTGCTGGCGTTCCTGGTGCTGGCGGCGCTGTATGAGAGCTGGACGCTGCCGCTGGCGGTGATCCTGATTGTGCCGGTCACCATGCTGTCCGCGCTGGTCGGGGTGTGGCTCACCGGCGGCGATAACAACGTGTTTGTGCAGGTAGGTCTGGTGGTACTGATGGGGCTGGCGTGTAAGAACGCGATTTTGATTGTCGAGTTTGCGCGCGAGCTGGAGATGCAGGGCAAAGGGATTGTCGAGTCGGCGCTGGAAGCCTGTCGCCTGCGTCTGCGCCCAATCGTGATGACTTCAATCGCCTTTATTGCCGGTACCATTCCACTGATTCTGGGTGAAGGCGCCGGTGCGGAAGTGCGTGGTGTTACCGGGATTACGGTGTTCTCAGGCATGTTGGGCGTGACGCTGTTTGGTTTGTTCCTGACGCCAGTGTTCTATGTAACGTTGCGTAAGCTGGTCACGCGTAAACAGCCGGATGCGGAAGTGCAGACGGTGTAGTTTTATCGTGGTTAAAAACCAATGGGGCCTTGAGCTCTAAGGGTTATCAGTTAACGTCCTGTTCAGGTAAGGCCGCTATTTTGTTAAAGATGGCGGCCTTTTCTTTTGCGCGATTAAGTGCGGGCCCCACCACCTCTGCTGCTGCCGGGCCGTCCTCGCGCCGCTTCGCGGTGCCCTCGGCTGCATCAGAGGCGCTGTGGCCTCAGACACTGTGCCTTTTGTGGCAGTAAAAGCGCTGTCGCCTGAGCCATCACGCCCTTTGTAGCATTCAAAACGCTATCGTCTGAGTCATCGCGTCCTTTATAGCGTTAAAAACGCTATCGCCTGAGTCATCGTGCCCTTTCCAACAACGTAAACAGATGTTAGCAAGCAGGCTGGTGCCGCTCTGGGGATGGCATTTCGCAGCGCTGAACGGAATGAGGAAGCCAGGAGAGCCAGCATGGATGCTGGCGAAAGGTGCAGCCGGGACAGGGAAAGTCCCGTCTGCACCGGTC